>MVJL01000814.1:0-101825 GCA_002156465.1 Macrocentrus cingulum | reverse complement strand
GTGTTGAATGCCACATAATAATCTCAAAATATATTACTCGTGCTCAAAAATGATCTAAGCTTTGGAGTAACGTCAAAGAGCGTGGAAAATTGTATAAAGTAATGTTTTTTACAAACTTTTAAGCTTGTTACGCATTAGACTAGCATCAAATAGAGTGTAAGATGGATCTTGTGGGTCTTACAAGGTCTGTCGCTGCTCATCAATGTTGATTAACCGTTAATGCTTGTTACGCATTAGACTAGCATCAAATAGAGTGTAAGATGGATCTTGTGGGTCTTACAAGGTCTGTCGCTGCTCATCAATGTTGATTAACCGTTAAATAAGGGGTATTTTATATATTTCCCAATCAAAAAACGTATATAAAAGTTGTGGGTCTTACAAGGTCTGTCGCTGCTCATCAATGTTGATTAACCGTTAAATAAGGGGTATTTTATATATTTCCCAATCAAAAAACGTATATAAAAGCTTCTAGAAACCTTTGTCAATTGTTATTGCGGGTAAATCAGGTGTTAGCAAATCGATTAAAGGCTGTAGACTTTGTTAAAATTTATAATTTGTACTATCAGGGATATTATTAACTAGAAATAGTCGTATATAAAAGCTTCTAGAAACCTTTGTCAATTGTTATTGCGGGTAAATCAGGTGTTAGCAAATCGATTAAAGGCTGTAGACTTTGTTAAAATTTATAATTGTACTATCAGGGATATTATTAACTAGAAATAGTAATTTTTAGAAGAATCTCATACTTATAATATGCTAAACAATGTTAAAAACTATGTATTTCAATCATTAGACACTTAAAAAAGAAAAAAAACACGGTGTCTTTCTACAGTCAATAGTTTATTGTATCTAATTTGATAAATATTTGTATATGCTGTATGATTTTTTTATTAAAGTTCATTGAATTAAATAAATAACTGATTAATTGAACATTTTTTGGCCTTTACCTCCTATATTATCCTATATTCCTGTTACAAATCGTCCAATTCACAAAATTTCTCGTCGAAAAATTCAAATATCAATTGGTTCATTTTTTCTCCGCTACGTGTCGCCAGTTGCGCAGAGTTTTATTCGACCTCTTTTGCTATTCTATGCTCCTAATACTTACGGACGAATTTCTGAAAATTTTCGTCTTGAAATCGACGGATTTCGGTTTGTTTTGGTACCGGTGGCGCCATCTACCAGCAACTGGTTGAACTAAACCACAATGTTTTGAATTTTAGTTCAAACATCCACCGTTAGATGGCGCCACTGTTTGTTTTGGTCTGTTGATCGACTTCCTTGGCTATCCTATGCTCCTAATACTTACCGACGAAATTCTGAAAATTTTCGTCTTGAACTCGACGGATTTCAGTTTGTTTTGGTACCGGTGGCGCCATCTACCAGCAACTGGTTGAACTAAAACTAAATGTTTTGGTTTTTAGTTCGAACATTCACCGTTAGATGGCGCCACTGTTTGTTTTGGTCTGTTGATCGACTTCCTTGCCCATCCTATGTTCCTAATACTTGGGGCCAAATCCTCGTCAAAATTCAGTCAATTTCGGGGCTGGTGGTGCCATCTAGCGGCAACAAAGTGAACCCGGACATCAAATTTTCTCTTCTCACTGTTGGTAATCCAGAAAACTTTTAAATTTTGGTCGATAGACCCCTTTTATTCTCATGTGATCCTAATACATCGGCGAAATTTTTCGACAAGTTTTGTATTTTCTTTGGCAAGTATGAAATGCAGGAGGTGGCAGGCTCGTTCTAAAATGGAATAATTTGAATTTTTGAGGGATAAATAATTAACTTATAATTGTTTATGATTGAATAATTGATTTTTATTAATTTATTGCACTATTTAACATGGTTTCACAATTTATTTACAATCGGAATATCAATGTTGGTCCTTCATGTGAAATTAAATCATCGGAATTAATTTAAATAACCGAAAATAATACATTATATTGATTAATAATATAATTTATCAATATATTACTGAAAATAACAAAATATTTTGTTTTCTCCTCGTGGATTTTTCTTCAAAACAATCTGACGAAATATTTCAACTTAAAATTTTTTTTATAAATGACAATTTAACTGTCAAATTAACTTGAAAATCATTTAATTATAATTATTCTAGTATAAGAATGTGTCAAAGTCCGTAAAAAAATCATAGAACTATGATTAGGGTATAATTTCGGGGACTGTTATAAAAAAAAAAAACAATGAATTGAAAATAATTCAAATACAAAATTTTCTGCCCAATAATATCGAGTATTTAAGCAAATATTAACGCTGTCTAAATAGGCTGGATATGGAACGACAGAAATATTGCTAATTGCAGGTGGATGACATTCTGCTAGCCCTGTTGCGAGAGTTATGGCCTTCCTGAGGGCGGCAATAATAAATTTCTGGTCGAATTCCACGTTCTGGGCGACGAAATTCGACATTTTGCGTTTGGATAGGGCTGTTGAGGCTCCTTACGCCCCCTGAAGACGACCATGGTGTCAGTATCATGATCAGCAAGTTGTATTTGGTTCCTAATAACCTGGAAATACAATTCAAATTTTTGTCAAATCTTTCATCTGCTTACAGGACTTTATATTGGCTGTTAACGTTCAATTGTCACACAAAATATCACTTAATTGAATTAATTTTTACATCAACATTAGTTTCACGCGATTTATAATTGCTGTCTGGCAACAAGAATGATTTAAATTGAATTTGAGCCATGAAAACTCAACAAGTTATTAGAACTGTCCCAAAAAGTTTCTCCTGATACAGATTTTGTTTCTTATATTCAAAACGAAAATCAAATTACTGCTAGGAAAGTTAATAACGTCATACATAGAAATATCTAAAAATACAATAACTCACCAATTGGAATGTTGTTTTAATCACCAGGATACAGCCAAGGATTCAAGGTCGGCCTTGAATAGCTGCATAATCGTGCCAAAAGTCATCAGCACTGGTTTCGCAGTCAGCTCTGGCAAAAGTCAAGCCACCAGCTGAAAAAATACAGATATTAACACGTGAAAAATAAAAAAAAATTTGAACGCAACATTATTGTCACCTGTGGTTTCACGTTGGAATTAGCAGCCCCAGAATGCTGATCCGTATGATGCTTCTATGAGTGACTGGGTTCCAAGACGTGAATTGGAATCAACAGAATGCCTCGAGTTACTCCAGGTTGCCCAGCAGCTCCCGGCCATTGTAATTGTGTAGTCAGGATTCAGCTTTACTGCAAAAAAACTCGACGGATTAATTAGGTGCATTTTTCACATCCAGCGTGGAAAGTTACATGAAAATTTGTCTCTCTCAATAGTCTTGAGCCCCGACAACCAATTAAGCAGGCGTAAAAACGAAGAATTGTCTTTAAAATTATTTAAATAACTATTTGCGAAGTTCTGAGGCCATTCACACGATGTCGAACTATTAAACTAGCTAGAGACACACTTCAAAGACCCTATACAGCTGTATACAAAATTATTGACTTCTAAGGGTGTTTCACCCGTGAGAGATTAATTGATTTATCAAATAAACATCTAAAAATGACTACAGGACTGATTTTCTACAACAGAACACTACCCAAGAGAGTGTAAACTACATAGTTATCGAATCTTCTCAACTTTAGTTAATACTAATGTAAACATAGCGCCCAATTTATGCATAACTCTGTCTAATATTGTATATTTTCTATCGTTGAAACCCTCAAATAGACTTCAGAACTTGGCACTCACCGACAATGAATCTGCAACTCCTGGTGGACACTGCTGCTGCTGCTACTGCTGCTTGCTCTGATGCGTCCGGGATCCTTCGAATCATGACCCTAATAATCAAAACAATTTACTTTAATTAACATTTTCTCACTTGCAACTATAAAAATAAAATGTTATAGAGTAAAAACCTTGACCTCAAAATACGCTGTCGAATCTCACCATTGTAAACTCATTTCCTTGCATGTAAGATCCGTACAACGCAAGTTATGTGCCGTGGAATAATTGATTAAGATCCCTAGATTAACATCAATTCGTAAACACCATTCAATTTCGTGGATATTTCTATTTACTTGTTATGCATTTGCCGTCACGAATTTGTACGAGACAGAGAGAGACAGACTAATATCGATTTTACACCAAGATGTCGTCGATCAGCTGTTGTGGAAAGATATAAATGGCTGGATTTACATGGTGCGTTATTTTAACGCAGCGTTAAAACAACGCACCATGTAAATCCAGCCATAGACACAGTCTTCGCCGTCACTCGACGGAAGTTAAAGTAACAATAAATAAACAAGTAGCACTAGGACAGACGATTTTTTCACATTATATATCGCGTAAGTTAAACGAAATAATTAGACAATAAAAATCCCAACCTTAGTTTATGTCCAATTCGAGGTTAAAACATACATAAATACACAAAACATGATCAAAAATTACAATAATATCTGATTCACGAATGCTTATTATTTGCAGAAAATATGGCTTGGCTTTCCACTAGGATATCCGCGACATTTACCAACTGGTTGCCACTGTTATCTCATGTTCGCCAAGCTCACTGCAACTATTGGGCAGAGAAACGGGCAAAAGGTCCGCTCGTTAGACGTTTTGGATACAGAGATAGAATCAACATGCGAGGCCTACTACCTCGAGAAAGCGAGGAACGAATTCGACAACTACCGATTTATAAAGTAGAAAATAAGTGGCTACCTAAGCGTGCTCTTTTCGGTCAAAATGATTACATTGATATATTGGGTGATAATTTGCATCCCTCAAGAATTGCTTACAATGTACCATCTTGGTTGAGAGGCGTACCCGGTGGACACGTGTCTAGCGAGTTCCGTACTCTGTTGAGAAAAGAAAAAATGTGGTCAAAGGGCATTTTCCCTATTGCTAGACCCACAAAATGGCGAGATATGAAAAAACGAATTAAATATTTGTACAAGTTCTTGAATCGTAAGACTAAAACAGGATTCTAGTAAATTTATCTCGTAGATATTTAATATTTTTCTTTTTGTTTAACATACTACGGAATAAATTCTGTCTTACAACAATTTTTTTGAGTATTTTCTTCCAATAAATCATCATTTTTGATATTTAAAAAACTTTGTAGCTATTTAAAATCTATATATCTTTAAAATTATAAAAGATATCAATTTTTTTCAATAGACCTTTTTTGTAGACAATTTTATTAGCTACCAAAAAGATCTTTAACAAAATTTATCTAATTCGTATCCTTATAAAGATATTAACCATTTTTGAATTTTTTGACGATATACGCTTTAAATTTTCGACACGTGATGTTAATTAGATAGCTAAAATATAAATGGTTAATCAAGTGATTTTTTTACAAGGAAATATTTGATCATTATGTGACAATAATAAATATTTGTATTGATTAACTTTCAATATTTTTTTAATACTTGATTTTCAGTTATATACACATACTATATATGCATATTTATTGGTAAATTATTTTCAAGGGAAAAAAATGATTTATTACGAGCATTATATTTACACTTTTCATTTTTTTTTGATTGAATCGATAATTCATTTATTCCTCGTTGCTGTATATATATATTATATATATATATAAGTCAATCGATTATTTTAACAGAAAAACAGAATTATCAGTTTGAATAATCTTTCAGTAAATATGAGTATTGTCGTCAATTGATTAAAAAAACAAAATTGAACAAAAATTATATATGCATACGATAGAAATATATTCTGCTGACAAATTTAATTTTTTTTTTCCTTTTTAAATAAGTTTCTCTCAGAAGAATACGTGTAAGAAAAAAACATCACAAGATTTTCCATCATAATTGCCAATTTCTTACGGACTAGTTAATTATAATCATTTCACAAATAAAAAAAAAATTAATAATAATAAAATAATATAAACAAAATCCAAATTTATTGGAATTTTGTTTTAAAAAACAACTTTCATCACTCACAATATGGCAACAAATCAACTGTTAATACTGCTCCCGAAGTGACGATTATTATTATGAATTGTAAAAATTTAATTGAAATATAATGATAAAAAAAAAAATCAATCAATTATCATGAAATAAGTGTTTGCAATCTCATCTTTGCAGTGGAATTGCATATATATTATGCACAAATGAAAAAAAAAAATTATTAAAACAAGCTCAATATGTAAGAAAAAAAAGTCATAAAATAATACAAAATATAATAAAGATTACTTTCAATATTGTGATTGAATAAAGAGCATAACTTTTAAAATGTATTAAAGAATTTTCAACGCGACAATAGAGTCTTTTTGTTGTTGTTGTTGTTGTTAAAGACACTTGTGTAAGCAATTCATCAAAAATCTGATTTTAAAATACGAGCAAATGCGGTGCAGAGGATTTTTCCAATTATTTTATCGTGTTTTTACGTGTGTATGTACAGAAATTCATGTGGTGGCAGCAGCAGCTTGCTCAATTTTTTGTCTGTTAGTGTCAAAAACTCATGTATTTTTACAAGTCAAGATGGAGAAAAACAAGCGCGAGTTAATACACTGAGACTAATAATTAATTGCATTAAATCATAGATGATTTTGCAAAAAAGACAGTAAAGTTGCTTCATAGTGTCTTGTAGCATCTAAACTTCGTAAACTGTGCCTTTCAGTAGGATATATTTGTAATTGATAGGGTTTACCTGATTTTACAAGAGCATTTATCAATTCACTTGTGTGAAAAAAGTGGACATTTTCATCAATCAGGCCGTGAATTATTAACAAACGATTCTCCTCATCGGGAAATTTATTTGCATACGTCAATACTGAACTATTGACGTATCCATGATAATTATTTTGCGGTAGATCCATATATCTCTCGGTGTATCCAGTATCGTAAAGATTCCAACAGGTAACTGGAGCACCAGCAATTGCCACCTACAATCCCAATTAATATTTCAAAATTAATTTCAAAAGAGATTTGAAAACTTGAAAAAAATTACCTTGAAAACTTCGGGATACTGAATGAGTCCCATAAGACTCAAATATCCACCGTAGGACCAGCCATGAAGTGCAACACGATTTAAATCAATGTATCCTAATTTTTCCGAGAGTAATTTCAGCACTTCCACTTGATCACTCAACTCGACAGTGCCCATTCGACGTCGTAAATGACTTTCAAAGATTAATCCACGATAGTGTGAGCCACGATTGTCAATTTGAATGCCACAGTAACCCTGCGATGCCAGCATATGCATTCTCAAGTGTCGCATACCCTGAAATTAATAAAAAAAAACACACACACACACACACACAGTGTAAGAAATAATTATGAAAATCATATGATAATCTTACTTTAAATGTATTCGATACTAGTTGAACTTCTGGACCACCGTAAACTTGCAGAATAGTCGGGTATTTAACTCCCGGTTGGAAATTGTGCGGTTTAAATACCATCGAGTAAATTGTGTCGCCTGAGGAAATTTTGTGCGCATAAATTGATGGCGCCAAGAGATCAGTTTCTGAACTTTGAGGCTCGAGAAGATATCCGACTGGAGTTAAACTAATGCTGTCAACGCTCCAGTCTGTCTGCCAAACTTTAAACACCTGAAAAACAGTAAAATTTTTAATCGAAATAAATTTATTTTCTGTTAGACGTAGTATTTACCTGACAAGTCGGCAGAGTTTTTATAGAACTGTACACAGTTACGAGCATGTTGCACTGTTTGTTGAAATACACGTTGTTGTAACTGTGCCCGGGTTTGGTGAGCAGTCTTACAACCAGAGGTTTGCGCAGAGAAACAGCATAAACGTGTTGTTCCAATGGACTTTCTCTTAGTCCCATAAAATACACTAAAGAGTTGGCCTCATCCACCCACAGTTTTCGCCCGAGAACTTGCCAGTCGCCGTGAGTTATGGCAACTTTTGAAATAATTCGTGGCTGCAGATAAACATTGTCCATACGATCGAGTGGTTCTTCGACGCCATTACTCACACCTAGACCTCAAAAAAATTAGTTAAGTCGAGATAAAATCTTCTAATGTTAAAAAATCTTACTTGCAATGCTTGAAGTAATTAAATACAGATGCATAAACTTGGATTCCTCACTTCCCCAGATAAATTTAATCTGTGTAGGATCATCGGAAGGCAAAAAGTACAACAAATCATTGACATTAATCCATATGGAATTTTCCTCCGAGTAAATCACTTGAACTGTTGCTGATGACGGTGTAAAATGATTTTCCGAGTTGTAAATATTTGGTGGAGGTTCACAAAAATTATCCACCGACAGAACAACCAATTCCAGTCTCTGTTGCTTGCGATCAAGCAGCTGAACCCAAATATTTTGAGCATCTGGAGTCCATCCAACTCGCACAAGATACTCCATCCATGGAAACATTATGTGCAGAGGATATTGAAGCTCGAGTATTTCAATGTCAACAATTTCCCGCGTGTCTGTCAATCGAAATTGCACCATTTTCAAGTTGCTCTTGGCATTGGAGGCGCCAGCACGTGGGAAACGGAATTCATCGACTTCACCGGAATTTAGCGTTGACGATGGGAAGCAAAAAATCTTTACATTACTCTCGTCCACCTCCTCGTAGACAATACGATAAATTCCATCGGTGGATTTTGGCTGCCACCAGTAGCCAATGTACCTGAAAAAATGCCCAACTTTTAGTGCACAAAACTGCTGTAATTTTGGCAGATTTAAGTGCGTTAAAACCTCGTAAATTCCTCTTGCATGACGTACGACGGAGTTCCAGCAGTGAGAGGATCCTCTGCAAGGTTTTTCCCACCTTTTCTCGCATGCGTGAGCCTCACCGATGATCCGGTGATACTGTGAGAAAGGTACAAATCTCCGGCACACGTGTGAGCAACCAGTGCGCTGTTCCACGGACAGATTTGCGGGCAGAGCTTTGCCCCAGGCGTGGATATCCGCAGCTCTGAAGGGAATAGTGGCCCCGGCTATGAAATAAGACGTGAGTCCAGGTTTCTATTGTGAGATAAATACGTTTTATTGTAATATACTCACCACATAACCAGTGTCCACACACTGGTAGAGACTACTCGCCGCTGGGAAGACAAGTTTTCCACTCTCCAGGTGGATTTCATAGCTAGTTATACCCCAAGTGGTCAGTCTTTTTCTCTCCCAAAGCAGCTGTTCCTCTCTGGACAGTCTGTTAGTACTAGACACACTGTTGATGTTAAAATTAATTATCAGAGTAATTTTTAAGATGGAAAATGTGTGTTTTACCTCTGAAAATTCGCTTCAATCACCGGTTGCCAGTGCAATTTACATCCATTGCACTGCTCGTATTGACCAATATCCACGTAGAGCAGTGTTGTTTCCCAACCGTTGCTTGGAGTACCCAAAAAGTATATTCTAGTCCTAGAAAAAAATTCATTTTCCCGTGTAATTTTATTTATTTATTAAAATAATTTGTGTTTTTTTTTATTTACCGTCCATCAAGGAGGGATCTAAAGGTTACAGAGTCTGGCACTGATCCGTCAGACACTCCGGAAAGTCGTCGTCGAAACTCACTAACAACTCCACGTAGTTCAGACAGTGATTTTTTAACTTGTTTACCACTGTCTGGAACACAGACATCTTCCTCGTTGTTACAACTCTCCATTACGTCTTCCTCAGGGTTTTCACGACTCATACTAGATGTTGGTGCATGCACGAATTCAAAATTCGTCCACCAACAAGACGAAATGCAGTGCTGGAAGGCAGAAAGTAATTCCAATTAGTGTTATAGGTCAATTTTTGACTGAAATAAATTAGAATATATAAATGTTCAAGATTGAAATTAAGTGTGGATTGATTAAACTGTTGAGTAGATACTTGAAATAATGAAAAAAACATTATTTACGATTGTAAAAGAAAAATATTTTTCATTTTGTAATTTTCTTTTTAATATTTAATACACACACTTTAAAGGCTTTTTGGAGGTTATGTACACGCAATCTTTGATAGCTTCAATGAAATTTTAAGTACTTTTATTGGCGTTGGATGTGGAAAAGATGCGCAATGTTTATCAAGTAGATTTATAAGTGAATTTGTCAAATAATTTGCATGATTTTTGTACTAATCATGAAATAAAACGGTTAATATAATTATACAAGCTGTCACAACAGTGCAGCATGACAACTCTGTTTTTTTTATACTTTATTCAAGTGTAAGAATTCATTTATTGAATTCTATATGATGGCTAGTGAGTGAGGTTAGGCATTGCAATTACTTTTCCACACGATTTTACGACACCGATAAGCAAATTTCAATTGGATTAAACAAATCTGAGATTTCGGAATTAAATTTATGATTATTTAGTTATACCTTGTAACTTGTAACGATAAAAATACCTGAAACCGGATAACGGACCTCTCTCTTTCTTTCGTCACACAGACACACACACGCACGCAGCAACACACAGAGTCACTCTCGTTAGTTCCGGCAAATGGCGGATGTGGCGTTACTCGCGTTTACGCGGGAAATCATTTAAAAATATAAAAAAAGTTGACTAGCTGTATTTCATCATGCAGTTTTTGTAAAAATATGAATAATAAACAAAAAACATTAGATAGTATTTGCAGCGAAAAATTTATTTAATATTTTTTCGTTGAAAAAAAAAAAGCTTTCATGACGAAAAAAGATGATTTTCCCGAATCATTTTATCGTTTTAAATGGGAAAAAGGTGATATGAAAATTTTTTCATGGTCGCTTATTAGAAAAAATTGGTCTGTAAGTAAAATTATTATTAATTTCTGTTTCTTTATATTAAATAATCTTATTATGTTCTATACGTATAAGATAAAAAATCGGCATATTTTATATCTCGCTTTCTCCCTCCTTCATATATATATATATATATATATATATATATATATATAGCAATTATTCGTTTATTTTCCCCTTCCGTCTGTTCGCGTCGTTCATCGACCAATTTTCATTTCAATAAAATTGATATCGACAGCTGGGCAGTGTGTGCGACGCGCAAGCCACAAAAAAAAAATCTGGGGCGTGAGTATACTTTTTGTACAAGTGTTTAAAATAATGTTGTTTTTTTTTCTGCACAATATTAAGACGTTGACGGTCAAGATAAAAAAATCAATGAAGGAATAAAAGTGAAGTAAATGCTCTGAAAACTAAAAGAATGTAAATATTCGTCGCGAAGAAATCTCCTCCGCGCATTTTGGTATCAGGACGACAGAAATGCCAAGATACATTTTCTCATATTCAACCGTACATTTATTCACTACAGTGACACATGAACAATGCTGCACCCTTTACCACACTCTCATATGAACCATTTTTCAAAAAAAAAATCGACATATACATTCGCGTTTGTTTTTTTTTACGCGAAAAAAAAATTCATCGCTGTTTGGCGATTTGAAATACTGGCATTTATTTTATAAATGCATGTATACTTTTTTTTTTAGCATTCTTATAAGACGCGCGGCATTCTTTAACCGCGGAAGAAGCCCGATGGAAACGCGAATCTATCAGGACATCAGTCCAAACATAGAGAGTGTTGATCACGCGAATATTCAATTTTTGCACTTGCAAAATACTTTCTCGACTCTCCTGATCGCCAGATGTTGTGCTGCGATATTTCAACGACAAGGCCTTGTATGAGGGTCAATACACGGGCGCTCTTTTATTATCATTGATAAAGTCGTAATTTTTATATAGAGACAGAGCCGGCTCTATTTTACCGATTGTCGTTTACACACCGAGCAAAGATAGATCACTGCTACTGTCTGACTATTGCATCACCTCTATCCCTCGTTTCGGATTATTTTTCTAAAAATAATCCCCTAAATTCGTGACGAAAAATTTTTTTATCTAAGAAAAAAAAATTCTAAGGATATTTTATATTTTAATGTAGTCCATCAACCCTCATCTTGTTTTTTCTTTCACGATACGTCAAAGAATTTGATAAAATAAGTGAAGAAGCACTTGGCACTTGACGTGCCCAACATCGGATCATATTTTCTGCTGATATATTTTGACATTCAGTGCCAATAAAAAAATATTCTACGTCAATAAAACAACGACTGAGTACATTATTTATCTTATAGTAATGTTGAGATATTTTAAATGAATTTTAAGACGTTAAATAATCAAAATAACAAAAAATATTATTCTAGCAAAAAGATTAGAAATTAAATTATCTACAAAAAATGTCGAATAAAATTTTTTTGTAATTTAATCAGTTTTCGAGATATTATCGATTTTTAAAAATTCTTATTTTTCAAAATATCTCAAAAACAAAGTGAAATATCAAGAAAATTTATCCTATATTTTTTGTAGAAAATTTAATTCCCTATCATTTAACATTAACAACATTTTTCACTATCTCAATTATTTACCGAGTTATCTCAATATTAACGAAAAAAAAAAATCCATAGTCCTATTTGGCATAGTAACACGATATTAAAAAATATTTTAAACCCGCTAAAAAAAATTCTAAGCAATTAATTAACGTAAACAATTAACAATTTGTAGAATAAATAATTGGATGAAATGTTTTTTTTTTCTTTATTTTCTGCGGTGTTTACTCGACCACATCCATCCTCCCTGTGAGGGTAAGGGGTGGCAGAGGCTATTTAAAGGGCTTACAAGGGCGGGATTAGTGGAGGAGATATTTCCGCGTGTGAAAGAGCGCACAAACACTAATGTGATCGATATGGCAAGTCACGAGATTTTGTTGTATTAGCAGCTGTGTATGATACGACGGGCGAGGGTTGTGAAAAGGGGCTGCTAACGAAGGGCGTCGCTCTCTATTTACTGAACGATGCAACATTAATTAGTTGATTAAACGCAATTCAACATAATTAAACCTTATTTACGATTATTAAAAATTTTTTAACCCACACATAATGTCACAAAAAACTCTACTACAAAAAAATCAATACTAGAATTTTTTTGATAACTTTGTGGTTTAGTGTATACTCTAACATATATATTATTTAGCCACACAGAGGGGATGGAAAATGAAAGTTGCATGGCTGCTAGAGCGGGCCTATATCGTGAATGCAATTTTATAACCTCCCAACTGTGTCTGGACACATGCTAGTGAATTTTAGACGTCTAAAAAAATACTACTGTCTGCCTTATACCCCAAAGTGGTCATAAAAACCCGGGTAGTTTACGTTAAAAAGAAAAATAAGAAAAATTTAATATTATTCTAGAAACGTTCTAGAGAGGATTTCTATATCACTTTACCTGCTCAAGGAAGAAAAAAAAAACATATTGAATACGGGACTGGCTGCATTATGTAACTCGGACCTCGGGGAGCTTGAAAGAGAGCAACACGCGAGAAGGGGCTTGAAAGTATGGAGGGCAAAAGTTGAGATGCGAGTAAAGCGCTTGGATCGTGTCCCTCGCATTCCAAATAACTTATATATTCGCCCCGCCACCATCATGAAGAAGAAGGAAAAAGATGGATGATATAAAAGGCTTAAAAGCTCTCAGTCTAATTAAATTGTCGCGCGCGCGCCGGCCAATCGAATTTTTTACTGGGATAATTTTGGAAAAACTTGATAAATCGATTGATCTAGATGAGAAAAATATATAGGTCGAGTTTGTGCGTGTGGAGTAGATATATGTATGCATTGAGGATGATGGATAAAGCAGACATTACTCATGACGTAAATTAACCACGAGCTCGGCTGATACCCAGGGGGGATGAAAATCGAATAAAAGTCGAAGATTGATCGCAAGCTTCAAAAATATATAAATAAAAAACAAGGAAAAAATTCCTGAGCCAACAGATATCGCGTCACTGATGATGCCAAAGGGGCATTTGATATTTTTTTTTTTTTGGTAATGTCATGATAACTCGGTAAATACGCAAGATAGCAAAAAATATTATAAGAAGTAAATTATAGAGAATTTAATTTCCTATAAAAAATGTAAAACAAATTTTTATGATATTTTGCTTTGTTTCTGAGATATTTAAAAAAATAAAAATTCAGGAGGGGTGTGTTCCTTTGATAAACGTTTTTCAAAGAAAAAAAAAATTTTTATCTATTGAGGACAATATATTGGGGAACGTTTGCTTGCATTTTCCATCACCCTTGAGTCGGTGACATTGCAAGAAGAGGGTGAAATCTGATAGGACACAACGTGTCAAGTAATATCTGCCGAAATACTCTCTACCAATGACACAATCTCACTTGATTTTTGCCTTTACCATCGTTTTACCCTTCACCAGTTGTCTACACCCTGACTCAAATGGTCAGCAGTCATGCTACTAATTTAATTGCCTGAATGAATACCTTGTAAAAAATTTTTTATTTGATCCTGCACAAAATCATTGATGTTATTGAGTCAGGAAAAATTTTTTTCAACCCTTACTTACAATGTGCAAGCCATTAATTAGCCTTGGACGTGCAGGTGACAGCTTTCCACTGGTCTAGGAAAATGATAAGGTGAAGAAGGTGGCAATATTCCTCCATGGGGATGCTTTATTCGGCGCAAGAAGGTTGAAAATCTTTGTCTTGTGCCCCAGGGGTTCGGCGCTATCGATTAAACGCCCCCTGTTGAGCCAACGTGATATTACACTTCTTCCATGTATGTTGGAAAGCATTGGCGCACCCTCCCTACATGGCTTTTCCTTCTCTCAAGGACAATACACTTGCAATGACTTGGGCGAGACCAAAAAGGACTACATTTACATGAATTTATCATTCCTGTCTACTGAACAGCATCTCCACCCATTTGAAATACACAATCAGTGTCACAATTGTGCCTGATGACAACTGTGAAAAAAAAAAAAAAATTGTTAATCCTGTGTAACATGCGAATTATTATTATTAGTTTAATATAATCATACCCTGGGATCTTATTTACTTATAATTCATATTTAGCGTAGATTTTAATTTTTTTTTTCTTATTAAAAAAATAAATTATAAGAATTTTTTCACATTGTTTACATTTTTTTTCTTCACTCATGACTTAATTAATTACATATTTATATTTTTTAATTTGTTTATACATGGAAAAGTCGAGTCTTTGTCGCTGTAAATAGTGAATATTATTTTTTATTGAGTCAAAAGTTGCTTGGGGTAAATATATTTTGTTTTTATTAAAAAATCTTTGGCTGGTTGTTCGTTGTTGTGGTCGATAACATACAGGCCATCCTTGATGAGTTGGATGTTTGGGGGATGGTTGCGTATAGGAGATTTTTTTACGCTTGTATAACTATTGCAAGAAAATCGTACGGTATATCTAAGTGAAAAGGAGCATTGCGTCATACAAATGCTAGAAAGGTATAAACAGTCTTCAAATTAACAAATATTAAGTTTTTTTTATGTTTCATGTATTTAGGATGAATTTTAGAACGTTTTATGAAGATAAAAAAAATTTTTTTTTTCGGCAAAATTTTGCAAGGGAATCCCCTGGGAAATTCTGCTGTTTTCGTGATTTTTGACAGTTTTTTGGCGATAACTCTGTAAATATGTAAGATAACGAAAAATGTCATTAGAGTGAAATGATGGGGGATTAAATTTACTATGAAAAATGTTAATAACATTTTCTCCTACCTCTCTTAGTTCTTGAGATATTACTGTTTTTGCAAAATTTTTATTTTTTAAAATATCTCGAAAACAAAGCAAAATATCGCAAAAATTTATTCGATATTGTTTATAGGCAATTTAATTTCCTATCTTTTGATTCCTATAAAATTTTTTGCTATCTCGCTTAGTTAACGAGTTATTGTCAAAAAAACAAAAAATCATGAAATCTTCAAAGGGATACGCCTTCGAAAATTTGACGAAAAAAAAAAATTTTGTTTATCTTTATCAAACATCACAAAAATCATTGTTAACTCTAATTCAACTAAAAAAAAAACAAAAAATAGAATTTTTTTGATTACCCTAACATGTAGATAATTTTTCAAAAATTCTTATTTTTTAATATATCTCGAAAATAAAGCAAAATATTGTAAAAATTTGCTCTACATTTGTTGTAGGAAATTAAATTCCTCATTATTTACCTCTCATAACATTTTTTACACATCCACAAGACTCGATTTTGAGGCTTTACGAGAGGGTGAGAGCAATGTAGTGCGAGAGATACCTATAACTAACCCATCCATTACCATTCCTCAAGAGAGCCCATCAAACTTACAAATAGTAAATGGTCTTTGTCTCACCCTGTCTCCATACGAGCAATTTCTTCTTCCACCTTTTTTTCCACGCTCCTAATCGTCCTCAATCTCTTCCTGGTTTTGAAAGCCATCGTAAAAAGCTACGATAAAAAAAAAAGATAAAGCAGAGGAAAATGCCAGAGTCCATCCTACACTTTTTCCCGTGTGAATAACTACAGATAATTTTCTATAGTACTTATTATAGTCCCAAATACCAAAATGACAAGGCCAATCTAAGATTAAAAAAATGTGGAAGTATTAATTTATAATAAAAACCAAAAAGGGAATAATTTTTGATTTTTTTGTTCTCTAGTGGAAGAGGTTAGTTGCTATAGTATAAATAAATATTTTGTTAGTATATGGAATAATTATTTTTTTTTTTCAACAACAACAGGTACAGTAAATTATTTTACCTGTAGTAAATACTGTGGTTGTTCCCCTCCAATTTATTAATTGCGTTCATTTTTTACTTCTTTATATATACGAATCCTCGATTAAGTCATTCGTGTTTTTTTTGTTTATTTCTGGGTTAATTAATATAAATATTCCTCAGCTACACACATCCAACTAATTAATTTGATCTTCAATCAATACATATGTATAATTATTTATATATATATATTAGTGTATAGGAACTAAAAACACAATTGTCAATTTTACCTGGGAGTGCAAATGCGGTTTAGCAAAAAAAAAAATTTTTTTTTTAATTCTGTGTCTCTTTATAAATTGGGATAATAAATTTTTTTTTTTTGCAGTGAGACATTGCTCGTGGGGTTGATGATGCAGTTTGCAAGGCGAGCTTGGTGTTTGCTAGTTTTTACAATAATTGAGAAGCTTAGTTATGAATTTTTTTTTGTTGGTTAAATTTTTTAAATATAAAAAACACAAAATAACAGATGAATTACTTGCAGTAAAACCTTGATTTTTATTTAATTAACTGTGTGATTAAATTCATTTTATTTTTTTTATTAATTTACTCAAGGTTTTACTGAATTTGAAAAATTATTACAAACTATTTTGTCTTGTTTTGTTTTTTCTCTCTTTACGCAATTTAACTATTATAAATATACATTGTTTCCACATACTAAATTAATTAATTAATTAATTAAAACTAAATATATTGGATAAATAACTACTGCAATGCAGGAGACAAAAATTGTCTGAGCCCTGAAAACTCATTTTTATACTGATATTTGTTTTGTTTTTTTGTTTTGTTTTTTTTTTTTTAATTTATATTTATATATTGAAATTAATGACTAGAATAATTATTCATTTTTAAGGCTTGACAATTTCATTCCTTGCTTTTCCAAGTTTTTTTTTTTACTCATTTTTCCACAATGGCACATTTGACACAACTAATAGAGTGATGGTACTACGATGTGTGTGTAAATATTTTATGTATACAAGCTAATGATATTATAAATTACCTTTTTTTTGTGTTATTATCACGTTCATATATTCGTTTCTACTATTACTTAACTACAAGAGTCAATTTTCGGAGGCTTCACAATGTTTTTTTTTTTTTTCCGTCACTCCAGAGGAAACTTCTTGGCCTCATGATTCTTTTTTTTTTTTAAGTACTGCAACACTGTAAAACTGAGACAAGATACTTTTGTCGTTTTTTTTTGTCAACTCTGTAAAATTTATTATTATTTGTTTTTACTAGGTTCTTTTTTACTAAAAACTTATAATTATTTACAATAAAAAATTTTTGTTTTGAAGGCATGAAAAAAGACAAAGAGTCTCAACAAGGGTTTTTTTGTTATTCTTTTTTTTTATCTTTCTTTTTATAAAAAAATTTTTTTTGTTGTGTTCTCATTTTTTTTTTTTCATTGACATGATGAGAAATACATTATTAATTTAGGATCATAAATAAGTTGATAAAATAAATATAACTGTGGGATAATACAATGAGCCTCAATGAGATAAGATTGAAAAAATATATTATGTCTTATTGCTAATTTATTATTTAAGTATTAATATTTACAGTCACGTGATTGCGCTGAGCGAGTTAAGAGACGTTAAAAAAAAAATTATTGAACTGCTAAATAATCTTAATTTTACTTTTGGAATGTGAAAAAATTTATTTATTGACTAGATTGATTGCTTAAATATCCAACTAACTACTCAACAGCTTATTTGAAGTTTCTTAAATTCAAAACAATATCTAAAACATAAAAAAAAAATTTATATATCGTCACAAAAAAATTTTCTTTTGCTTCAATATATATAAATAAATAAATAAAAACATAATCTCAAATTTTTCTGGCAGTTTTTATTAATATTTACCAAGCGTAAAAAAACGAAAAAAAAAAATTTTCGCGTTTAAAAAATTCCTATAGATTCGCTAAAGCGCAAATTCACGTGATTTCTCCGAGTTAGATATTTACAAAAACATTTTTTTTTTTTAGTATGAAGAGCGCATAGAGTAATGATATCGTAATAAGAGTTGGAAAATGTAGTCTTTGATAGGATGATATCCAACGGATTTAAATACAAAATTTTTTTTCCTTTTTTTTTATTTTTCTAAAATTGAGATTTTTTTTTTTTGGTACAATTGACTGTTTGTAACAATAAATTATTGTCACGCGGATGAAGAGAAGAATTATTATTGATTATTATTTAGTGTAGAAAAAAAATCCGTTGAATGACATCGTGACAACCGCAGAGAACAAGATATTATTCCTAATGACTAAATTTTTTTTCAAACCCGTTATTTAAGTTTCCTCATATTATTATTATTATTTTTTCCATTTTTTCTTCTTTAATATATAATAATCGTACTGGAAGAACAAGATCCGAGCATTAATGTC
The DNA here is from genome assembly GCA_002156465.1 of Macrocentrus cingulum. Classification (NCBI taxonomy): domain Eukaryota; kingdom Metazoa; phylum Arthropoda; class Insecta; order Hymenoptera; family Braconidae; genus Macrocentrus; species Macrocentrus cingulum. Next base: position 82,909 of record MVJL01000814.1, on the reverse strand, counting down.
GGTTTAACTATTTTATCTTTTACTTTTTTTTTTTTTTGTCTTTATTGAATCTCCGCATGATGCGATTTATTATTGATTTTGCAATCATTTTTTATTTTTTATTTTATTTTTTTTGTTATAATATAGAGACACTTTGTATATATTTTTCTTCATTAATAAATAGGATATGTGGGTCCCAATGTCCAAAGAGTATATCGAAAATCATTGATTCCATTATTTTCCTTTGGTTTTTCACTATTAAAATTTTTTTTTTTTTTTTGTTGTCTCTCCATTCACTAAGACTCTGTCTATATTAATTTAATATTATTTATTCTCACTCATTGTCAGTCAAACGCTACGAGAAAGCGGCACAACTACACTGTACAAAATAAATTACTAAAATATATCACAATTTCAAGGGGAATTAATGAAAAAAAAAATTTTTTTCCCTTTAAAAATCCATTAATTAGACATTCACAATTTAATTTATATGTTTTATCTTCTTAAAATTATGAAAAATTCATGAAAAATGAATTGAATTGATGTAAGAAAAAATTTTTTTTTCGATTATTTTTTTAATTGATAATGTGTATATTTTAGTAATTATTTGTTTTTGTTCATCTAACAACCTTCAACTTTCTCTCTTGCACTCATGAAAATTTGATAATGATTAATTACTTGCATGCTACTGAGTGAGTGTTTGTCCAAATGGCTGCACAATCAGAGGCGTGTTGACTATTAATATGTAATGACATCAGTTAGTGCAACGATCGTTTATACATGCAAAGTGCACCCTTGGTGTGGTATAATCTAAGTGGAAATACCTGGCACTCGTCCAAAGGATAATTATCGTGATAAGGAAAAGGTTCATTTTAATCGTACGTCTTTTTGCACGTAAGCATTCAGAGCTCGATAAGGCATTGCATTCAAAACCAACAACGGATATAATTCAATTACTACTCCAACTATCTCCAGCATGAGAGGAAGAGATTCTGATAAATTCCATGATTAAAAAAGGAAAAAAACAATAAATTACCGAGCTCTGCCGCATGAATTTCACTTAAAATCCTTTTTTTTCGCTTGTCCTTGTTAATCCACTGCTCCGGATAGGTTTTTGACCCGTCATCGCATGATCCCTCGGACACGCAGCTACGTGAGGAGGAAAGAGGAAATGAAACTCTGTAACTGACGATTTACTTCTATGTCAAAAAAGCCACAAATTACTTGGAAAAAAAATTAAAATATAACAAATATCTACATAACTACAGAATTAATGATGAAACCCTTACCTTTATTATCCACAAAGCCAGCTAAATTTATATTTTCTAAAATTTCCAAGTAGTCTTGCAGCTTAATAATCTCAAAATCCGTTCACATACAGTCGTTGAAATGTTGTTATACACAAAATTCAGTATATATTTAATTTTTCTTTCATTAAAATGAGAAACAAAATTATTTTGTTAGAAGGAAGAACTGGTTAAGGCACTCGGGGGGTAGTTTAGAAAAGGATTATACATACTTTTCGATTTTTTTTTCTTGCCAAAAAAATGATAATGTAGTGTGTATCATGAGAAAGAGAGCGCGAACTACGTTTTTGTTTTGTTTAAAAAAAAGCATAATTTCAATAATATATAGACAGCATCTAAATAAACAATACTAAAATACATACACGATGATAAAATGATTATTTTCAGACTAGAATATTATTTCCTCTGTAAATATATATAGAGTCGTCGTGATATGTACCTTGTATATATACAAGAAAAAAGTGAGATTAGAAAATTTTCTTGTTTTTTTGTTTTTGTCAAACGAAAAAGGATTTTTTTTTGCTGGTTAGAGGTGTGCTAAGATCTAATATACATGCTCTACACAATTCCGGCTGGCCTCACACACTTTAAACCGCACTTTAAACAATTATAATTAAAAATATGAGTGTCACACGCTCGTTGGTACGCTTGAGAGTTTACTTAATCGTGTTTAAAAATTTTTATGAAGAATTATCATGCAAAAAAAAATAAATAAATAAAAGATGAGTCAAGCTCTCGAACGAACCAGGTGACACTGCGGAACAAGTTCCAACGGGTATTTAAATCGAGCTAATAACCAGCTGTACATAAAAATAAGCCAATTAGCATCGACTTGAATAATCCCTATAGACGAGTGTATGTGTCTCTATTTTTGGCACTAGAAAAACGACAAAAATGGTAAATATTACAGGCCAATGTGTTGCCTACACAGCACCCAAAACAAAAATAATATTTCACTAAATGCTAGAGACAAAAAAAAATTTTTTTTAAATAATTTTTTTCTGCCTCATTTTATTGCAAAACATAAATTAAACGAAAAAAATTATCAGAGTTAGGTCTAAGTAAACTAATAATTACAGAGATAAAAATTTGTTCGAAAATTTACGGAGGCAATCTCTTGTATTCAAGGGTAAAGATACAAGGGCAATACAACAAAGTGGTTAAGCTACGAGTTTCGATAAACAACTACTTTTTATTGGCAATCTTCACTAGGCATCAACCTATCCTAAAAATTTCCTTTTCTTTTTCTTCCATGTTTTCACTTGTTTCAAGTGTGAGTAGTTTTTGGGTAGCTACGTTTCAATGAGTCAAAATTCCTTCTTCGCTGCTACTAGGATTTTTTAAGGACTATTTATTGCTACTAAGGTGTAAGTGTGTTTGTGATGGAAGCCATAGGATGCAAACGAGGATTTTTGCGCCTCAAGGAGATGCGAATCTTTCGAGATCCTGAAGGAATAAGCTCGACGCGCGCAGCGCTTCAGGGATGTTCATCCTCTCTCGTTGGGGCAACGATCGATGCTGTGAACGACAGAGAAAGTGGATGGAGCAGCGGAGAAGGCGAGAAAAAGACGAATCTACGGGTTCAACTTGTAGATGGTCTTTTCTCAACTGTATATATGTACATGGCAGCATGCCTCCATTTTTTTCCACGTTTCACGTGCAGGACGATCATCTGTTACACCCTCGACATTCATCATCGAGCTTGCACGCGAAACGTGGGCGTGACTTGAATTACAATGTGTATGTTTCGTTTTTTTGTTGTTTAATTTCTGTTGCTGTAAGTCTCGTGTTTGTTTTTTTTTTAGTGTGTGTAAGTCTCAATTGTTCATTGACTAACTATAAATAATGACAGTAATGACAATAGATACTATAACGATGCTTGATGCACAATCATAATAATAAGTAATGCTAGTTTAAGTATCACTATATGCGGTAATTACATGGTTTTACGATTATTACACATTTCCATAGGGCTTTAAGGGAATTTATTGGGATATGTTAGGCTTGTTGTCAAGTTAATAGAAGTCTCTTTTCAATTTTTTTTTTATAGTTTTAAAACAGTAATTCTATAACTTATAGACCTATGTCAAATTAAAAAAAAAAAAAAAGTAAACATACGAAAAAATTTTTATTCGTTCGAGAAAATTTTATAAATGCTCATTTAATTAAATAATTCTTTTGAATCTAATTTTTCGTTGTCAATTGAAATATTTCAAGTGATAAAAAAAAAGAGAAATTGTTTGATATGATGAAAGAAAAGCATAAATTTCCATCTATTTAATATTTCAAGTTGATAAAAAAAAAGTTCTTTTTTTTTTTTATACGTGTACTAGGAATGAATAATTTAATAGAAGAATACTTGAGCAATTTAATAGCGCCTTTAAACAAAGAAAAATGTTTCAAAATATCTCAGAGGCATGAGTGTCTTTTTGAAATATTTAAAGGTCTTTAAATTATAGAATTTCTTCGTTTTTCTCGCTTTCTCTTAATTTTTTTTTTTCTCTTCTTCAACAGTGAACTAAATATAGGAAGAGTATCCACGGTAATATAGGTATAAATAAACACCAAAAAAACATTAATAATGTAACTTGAAAAAACTAAATTACAAATAAAAAGACAAAAAGAAAATGGGAAATTGTGGAAAATAATTGAAAAGATTAATTCATCAACCAGCATGCTTGTCACCTAATACGAAAACAGTGTAAATAAATTATTTGTCATATTTATATATATTCATCTATATATATATATATACTGAAATAACGAAATACTCTAGTTGATTAGTTATAGCGTTCAAATATCTAATTCTACTCATAACTATTGAAAGATATAATCATTCGAAAAAAATTGATGACACCTGAATTAAAAATTGAGAATCGTGATGAATGGAGAGGTCTCATTTTTATCATTTTTTTCCCCTTTTCTCTTCGCCTATGAAACGAAAATAAACCAGAAAAAAATTTTAATAATAGTCTGGAAGGCAGTTACTAGAGGTAAAAAAAAAAAAGAAAGTAAAATCTACTACTCACGTCTGTCGTAGCGTCGTAACAGTCGATTATTGTATTATTTATATGTATGACTTATTTGGATCATTAGTCAATGGGTACGATAAATGAAAAATAGTGCGGTTCACTCAGCCTACTAGATGTTTTTTCTTGTCATTTTCATCGCATAAAAACAATGACAAGCATACATACATTCACACACACACACACACACACACACGCCGTAATTTAAGTCTCTAATGTTCTTATAAATTTCACACGATTTTTCCTTATTTTCTCACTCATAAGATTGTTGACACTGCTTAAAGTGACACGACCATAAGTACGTATTATTTAATTTTATGATAACCATTAGAAATATGTTTTTTTTTTTCTTTTTTTTCCCACTTTTTTCTTTTTCGTTCATTATTTATAAATTAATAATACTCGAATCGTGATTAAAAGAATTTTTATACATATATAATTATATATGTATACACTTGAAATATGTGTTATACATATATATTTATAAATATATTGTTCTTACATGCTCTAACTTTCTGTTCTTCCCGTTTATATCACTATTAGAGTTATTTTCCGTATAATTTGGAAAATATTGAGTAAATTTTCCAACAATGTTTCTCATGGGTCTTGTTTTTTGTTGATTAAATTATTGTTTATTTTCTAATTCAACTAATTAATTAATTAATATGTATGTATAATAATAATATGCGTACGTTGTTGTAGTTTTTCTCGCTTTTTTCTTCCTAATTTTTTTTTTTTTTCATCTTTAAGTAAATATATATTTATATGTATATGTTATGTAGTTGAGAGTAAATTCACTTATTGCTCGATATTTCTCACATTCGCGTGTATTTATTTTATTTAACCGTCGTCACAATTGTTTGACACTAAAATTTAAATCGACTCAAAGTGGGTCAATTTTTTCAGGGAATGAATATAATTATTTTTAAAAAACACAATTATTGCATTTAAAGAACATTTGTTTTTTCTCACTCTTGAAATGATATCTCATATAATAATATGAGTAACAAGAGAAATATATTAATATAATGTGTCTTTTGTTACTCGAAAAATTATTGCGATTATTAATAAAATTATTACTAGTAATTTTCACATGATTTTCAAAAATTTTTTTTTTATGTATTCCTTCATTCCCCAAAATTCCCACACAAATTTAAACTTCGCATCATCAAAAAAAGTCTCATGTTAATTTTTTTTTTTTTACTTCTATCAATAATTTATTGTTATCGCGCATCATCGCATTAGTTAAATTATTCGAGTGTATTTTAAGTTAATTTATGAATATTTAATTAATTAATTTAAGTGATTTGCTGAGTATTATTTGTCCCCCAATGTTTATCTTTTTTTTTTACCCCTCATCATTATTACTTCCCATCATTAAGTTATTATTATTGTAATTCATTGAATTATTATTTTGTCAACCTTGTGGCAAAATTTGAAATCTTATACGCAATGGAGAGCAGAGAAATATTGTCTTCCATATATATATATTTTTATATATATTATATATACTCGAACAAAAAAATATATTATAAATAGTAAGTATTGACAGCCCATGTTGTTTACCAATTTTTTTCATAAAAAAATCCTCCCTGTCTTTATTCGATAATATCATTATTACTATTAGTTTATTCTTATTAACTCCCATCCCATCGCGCGCTTTTTTCTCTCGAAGGGATACTATATTATCAAAAAATAAAAAAAAAAAAAAAACAAGAACGAAAGAAAGAAAAAAAGAGTATTGCTTTTGCTGTTTCCGACAGCTAATATTACTTTTTCTTCCACTGAGATTCCATGTTTTCTTAAAACGTCATCACTTCAGTCATGATATGCCAACGCGATAAAAAAAAGAAAAAAAAAGATAAAAATAAAAATAAATAAACGGATTTTATGATTGAAAAACGAGTTAAACTAAAAATGTTAAGAGTAAATCGATAATCTTAAAACGAAAGAAAAGAAAAAAATAATACCAACTAAGGCAGGATTGAAGAGACAATTCAGACTTGCAGAAAAATTTGTCGATGGAGCTCTTGAGGGTTGAAATGATGATAGAGCGCCTTGAAAGCAGTCTTGATATTTAGACATACATGCCCATGCCATACATGGAGCCCCAGTCGACACCCTGGAAGCTAGACATGTCGACATTGGTGAGTGAGTAACCCTGATAGGGATTGCCTGGTGCAGCTGCTCCAGTGGGCGCTGCAGTTTGAGCAGCAGTGGGTGGTGCGGCAGCAGCAGGTGGTCCTGCTACTGCTCCAGGTATTGGATAGGGTGCATATCGATAGGCAGACAAGGCCGGATAACTGCTGGCAAAAAGCTTTCCGTAGCCGGCAACGGCATTTTGCACTTGTGCAGCTGCCGCAGCGGCAGCTGCCGCTTGTACTTGAGCTTGAGCTTGTGCCGCAACAAATTGTGATGCTGTGGCTACTTGAAGTGGTGGCTGAGGAGCTAAACGAACTCCCAAAGCACCCAAGACTACTCTTTTTCCAAGTGCCAAGGCGCTCTGCTGCACAGCTTCCTTCGGTTGTGCCTTCTTGCACTCAACTTTTTTATTTTTTATTGTATGAAAGTGAATTTCACACACACGATCTACAACATCTTCATTTTCAAATGTAACAAATCCAAAGCCACGATGTCGTTTAGTTTGTTGGTCCATTAGCATCACAGTTTCTTCGACTTTACCAAATTGATTGAAGTATGCTTTCACTTCATCACTACTCGTGTCCTGACTCACTCCACCAACAAATATCTTCTTTGTCCTGTTTGCCTGTTTTGCTCGATTCTTTGGAGTCGCGTGTTTTGGATCGATCTTCTTGCCGTCCAGTGTGTGAATAGGACACTTTAACACCTTGTCCACACTGCCTGGCTCTGCGAACGTGATGAAACCAAAGCCTCGGCTTCGCTGTAATTTAATTATTATTATGGTTAGTTTTTATTTTTTCATTCTTTTAAATAACTGAAATATATTAAAGTTAAAGTTTTAGTAGAAGATAAAAAACTATGACAGACAATTCTTCGTTGGATAAAAGCTTTTTTATAGCTTGGTAAAAAAAAAATGGATGAAAAAGTGAATTTAAAAATATCGTGAATTGGATATTTTCTAGGATTTTAAGATATCCAACAAATTCCTACGTAAATCACGTTTTTTTAAATCAATTTTTATCACTAAAAAAATTAACCACAATTTTTTTATATATATTTTTAAATATCAAATTTCTGAATGAGTATACCTCTTGGAAATTTGGTGTTTTTTGTGATTTTTTTAGTTTTTTACCGATAACTTTGTAAATAAACAAAATAATGAAAAATATTATAAAAGTTAAAGAAAAGAGAATTTAATTTCCTACAAAAAATCTAGAATAAATTTTTTTCAAATTTCACATTATTTTCGAGATATTTTGAAAAATAAAAATTTTCAAAAATCGATAATATCTCAAAAACTAAAAAAGATACAAAAAAGTTTATTAAACGTTTTTTGTAGGTAATTAAACCCTTAATTATTTCACTCTTATGAAATTTGTCGCTATCTTCCTTAGTTACCGAGTTATCACAACAAAAACAAAAAAAATCACGAAAACGACGAGATTCCTAAGGGGTACCCCTTTGAAAATTTAACGAAAAAAAAAATTTTTATTTGAATTTCAATTAAACGTTTTAAAACTCATCCGAAATATAAATTAGAATAAATTATGTTCTTTTTTTGGCATTAGTAAAGCAATCTTGTAGAAAAAATCCTGATTAAAAATTTTTTTTTGGAAAACTATTTCTCACCTGTGTTACTGGATCCTTCATGATTAGTACATCGGTAACAGTTCCAAACATTCCAAAGTATTCCCTAAGTTTTTCACTACTAGTTTGCCATGACAATCCACCAACAAAAAGTTTGCCGGGTGCTGGGTCACCACTGTTTGGTGTGCTCCTACCAGAGCTTCCTGAATGACTGCCATTGATTGGCACCAATGTATTGTGAAAATCATGGTCTATCGCACCATTAGCTGCTTCCATACCAGCGCTAAAACATATAAATAACACCAATATATTATTAACCAAACATATCCAATATCAAAAGCTCTAACATTATATTATATATCGAGTTAGTTAATGTTAGAATATTCACAATGGTGCAAAACTATGTTTGTTACTAAGTGAATATAACTTATTCACAACTTTCATATATATTATTTCCCACAACTAATCTAAAACTCAATAATTCTATAAATTTGTGGAGAGCACGACATTTGTTACTTTTAAATAAGGTCTATACAATTTTATAAATTACTTTATTATTAATAAAACAATTTTTAATAATAGAAATAGAAGAATAAAAATTTTCCATCATTTTGTTTTAGATTTTTCCACTTCTTGCAATCCAAATTGGAGTGACATGTGGAATAGGGTACATAGCTTATCACCGGACATTTGTAACCACAATTGACGTACAGTCAGTAAATTGATTAAATTATTTTTGTATTTTTTTTTCTAGTAATTTGGAATATTTTACTTTAGATTGGGGTATCAACGCTTTGAGATGACTTCAACCCCACGTTTTTTCGACCTGAGAAACCCGCGAAGACTGAAGGTATGTATATAGTTTTTATAATGAAAGCACTCGAGGTGGGGAAGGAAAATAGTTGGAAAAATCCTGGGCATGTATTGAAAGAATTGAACAATTGAGGCAAAGGTAGAGGAGGAGAGATATGGGGCAGAAGATGAGGGTAATCGAATCACGCCACACCAAGAAGAGGGAGAGTGAGACAGCATCATCAGAGCAGCACATCCGTTATCTTGCCGGATGATAGGAGAAACACGAGAAAAAAGCTTCTTGAATTAATTATAACTCTCAACCTCGCTTCTTCCTCTTCTTTTCTTTGCTAGGTATATTATATATCTCAACTACTTTACCTTTGCCTTATGTAATTTTTAAAAAGACCTTTTTAGTTTTGACTCTTTGCTAAAAATACACGTATTATCCAACTTTATACTCATAACAAATAGAAGAAAATTTTTTAATTAACTTTTCTTTATCTTTATTTAATTAATTTTATAGTTTATCAGTTGATTTTTTTAAGAGAAAAAAATCTTTTTTCATTTCGGTTTGTTACTCAAATTATTTAAATAAAATTACTCAACAATTGACAGAGTATATTTTAGTATATAAAAACATTTTTTTTTTCGTCTTAGTTCATGACTAAGAGACTGTTAAAATATTTCAATAAAACAAATTAAGTAATTGTGACAGGAAAATAGAAAAAACAAATTTCTAACTGATTATTCAAGGGTTGTCAAATTATTTAGATCAAACAAATTTACTGATTGCCCGAGTACATTAGCCCCCTCTAGAAAAAAAAAAAAACAACCTGTCTATACAATTTCAACTCAAATAACATCACTCACAACAATTGTACTAAAAAAGGAGCATTTGATCGGGCGTAAAATCAATTAATTAAATTGGATGATCTCGTTAAAAAGGCCTCGAAAAAAAAAATGATTTGTCATGGTCTTTGGGTCATGATTGAGTAGCTGGACATCCTCCTCATGGATAGACGAGAATCGATCGAGTCGAAAGGGAAGTGTCTAAAGCAAGTCGTGGAGCGTTTCGGATGGTATGAAGGCCGAAGCATTTGGCCTCTTCGTCGCTCGTTGTGGCTCTTGTACACGAGCTACATCAGAGCGAGGGTGAGACAGCACGCAGCTGGTGGATCAATACACCCTCCTACACCCTGCGGGGGGTGTCGTGCGCCTACCCCACCGTTGCCAGGACGTGTTTCGTGGGGGAAATGATGGGTGAGGGTGCGCAGGGGCGCCACTGAGCGACGCAGTGCTGTCGGGACGCTCGACCGGGTCGCTTAACATATCCAGTCCTCCTCGCGCTCAGTCGACGCCGGGATATTACTACCTATGGACACACAAATGCCCAACTGGGCCAGCGACCACGTCTTGGATATTGTCCTGTCACAGCAGTACGCATTTATAAGTTACTGGTGTGATGGGACATTGTTCTAGACTAGTCCTCTCTCATCTTACATCAACTCGCAAGAATATTCTTCATGTAATCCTGTTTTTCATTTTTTTTGTGCATCAGTGCGTTATTGAGTGGTGGAACAATTTTTTTCTGTTACTTTCCAACGGAAGAAGAAATATTTCTATTTTTTTTTGTTTTATCGTACTAGAGACACAACAGGGCTCATATGTGGCAATGGCAATGTACAAGAGGGGCGGTATTTCCACCCTCTTGAACAAAAAAGCACGACTCTGACTGAGCACGCGCTCCACCCACATAAATTAAATGGATAAAATAATATTGTGTGAGAGAGAGAGAGCAATGCTTTGTTGTTAAAGACGAAATTTTCTTGATTATTTTATGATTTTTTAATTTTTTTTTTTTCATCAACAAAAATTTATTTCCTATTGTAATATTGCTGAAAAAAATGTTTTTATTTTTTTTTGTGTGCTACAATGCAGATTTTTTTTTTTCTATAAGTTTTTAAAAAAGATTTATAGATATTTTTTTAATGATTTTTATTTATGATATTATTTTTTTATTTTATTTTGTGGGTCGATATGTGGACGCGCCCTGATAATTATTTTATATACGGTTAGCTGAATCCCGATTGTAAAATTAAAAATCGAATTATTTAAAAATTCTAGAAATTTTTGTTATATCAGAAAGTGAATGATTTTTTATTTAATTCTTGTCTTTCGTTTTCTGCAACACTAAATTCTTTTAAATTTTGTCTGATTATTAGCGCGCTAATTTGTTGAAGAGAAAAAAAAACATGAAAAAAATGAAAAAAAAAATGTGAAGTGTAAAAAAAGGAAAAAATAACTGAGAAAAAAAAAATGTGAATGCGGGCGTTTCTCTGCTACACAACATATTTGAAAAAGGGGTTTGGCCACCAAGAGAACGCGTCGATGGGATTGGAGCGGGGTTGCAGGGCGGAATAAGCAACCCCTGATCGTTAGTTGAGGGCACGTCCGCCAGGTAGCGACGCCGTACGGATGCCTGGACTGTTTCAGTGATACGAAAAAAAAAAATAATAAACTTTTTATTTCACCACAGTAACAAGATAAAGTAAAAAACAAAACAAGAATAATATTTCCAACAATAAAAACCTGCAACTTTTATATTCCATCGAGTATAAACTGTTGTGTGTGCGTGCTTAAAGAAAATATTTACCTGTGACGACGAAAGAGGAATGAGAAAAAAAAATGTGAGACACTTTTCTGTGTGTATAGAAAGAAAACAATCACTTTAGTCGTGCTGTAGATTGTAGATTATTAAATTATCATAAGAAAAAAAATCCAAAAAAAAAATATCACGAGTGTAATTAATTTTTTTTTCCAAGTAGAAAATTTTTTTCACTTAGTTTTACATTAAAACAAGTTAGATTAGACACTTGAAAATTACAATAGAGTAGTAAAATGTACTTTATAGCTCATTATCATGTGTATATGTGTATATAATCATTGAATTATTATTTAATTCCTCCATTTCATGATTAAAATGAACGTCAAAGACCACTCACTATTTTTTTCCTCCACATTTTCGTCAATATATTTTAATTTTTTTTTACTCCCCTTAGTATATATTAAGTTTTAATTACGACAGCTGCAATTAACACGCACGTGAAATAAGTAGAAAAGGCTCGTTAACGTCAGACGAGGGTAAACAGAGAGCAGAAAAAAAAAGAAATTATTTTTTTTTAATATTTTTACGATTTCGTTTATCGGTTGAACGACTGAAAAGCGTTTTTTCAAGCGAGTACGAATGAGATTATATACTTGAAATTGGTTCCCCTTTTTCAATGGCACATAAGAAAAAAAACGAAAGAAAAAAAAAGTCAACATGAAATTGCTTTTTTTCCTTCCGCTCTCTCTCCTTTCAACTTTTCAATTGGGGATTTGAACTGTACGCAAGTGAAATTTAAATTCGATTTTATACTCTATTTGATTTTTTTTTTTATTTTTTTACTTGTCGTGTGGCAAGCTATCACTGTCCCTCTATCTTTATCCGGCGGCGGCAACGTTATCGGATCAATACGAGGGTCTCCAATTAATCCACGGGGGTTCCGCACCCTCGACAGATGGCCAAGAGGGACACCACCGTGGCCTGTTAACCCATCTGAATGCCACACACCAATATCAACCCATCCGACCAGACTCTGTCATTATCTCTATCACTCAAAATTACTCCGAGTATATATATGTATATACTCATCTCATTTTTTTCTATCGATCGCTTCAATTATTTATTTTAATATTTACTGAATTATTCAGACCGTATTATAACGCCCATGACTTCTGCAAGAAAATCAATAGAAAATTTTTTATCATAAAAAAACCATTCACAAAAATTAAACAATTCAAAATTTCATTCTTTAACACAAAAAAAAATTTTTAAGATTAATTATATGTGATATTTAATCATTAATATGATTGAAGGAATTTATTTTTTTTTTTCAATTTCTCGCACGTTTATTTATTTAAAAAAACTAATAGATTATAATTCTAAATTCATAGATATTTTTTAATAGCAAAATTTTGATGATAAAAATTTTTATTTTAATATTAAATTCGATATAATATATTGAGGATGATGTCTGACGGTTACTTGGATTTTCTACTGAACTACTATAAGCCGAAAAGGCATCCGCGGATGGTAAAGAAGTTAGTTATACACGAGAAATTGCAGTTAAAATGTTTTACCAGCAGTGAAAATCTGTTTTATCGATAGTAGGAATATTCTCGGTAGAAAAAAATACGTGTGCATGTGTGAATTGCGAGGTGATGATCAATTTGATTGCATTAGCTTGGGTTAATTAGTATCGCCAACAGGCATTTGGCACGAAATCCAGAGAATTCCGTCTGGGCTTTGCGGTATCACTTGGTTTTTAACCTCGCGACAATCAATGCTAGACATAGACGACATACACGAGATTAATCAAATTCCTATCAGCTATATAGATAATGAATTGAATAATTCATCTACTAATTGTGAATAACAATTCTAATACTCAAATATTAAATATACAAATTAGGTTTTTGAAAAAACTATAAAATCTCAAGTTTCTTTAAGTTAAAATTTCAATTTCTGATTTTTTTTTCTATTTTTTACAAATGAAATAAATTTTTTTTTCAATGTTACGTGTTTATAAACTAATTTTCAACTTTTATACGTAACTAATATAGTTAGTTACGAATTTCTACAATTGATTAAACGGGTTAATATATATATCTATATTGCCTGAAGGAGTCCTAAATTCACTACTTAGGGAGGTTGTAGCGTTATGATAAAGTCGAGATATATTACTAAAATTTAGACATGTTTTAAAGTATTAATGTTTATGACATGTACACAAACTTTTGGTACATTTAACCATAGTTTAGCGAATATTAAACATGAAGATATGAATTTTCATCTTGAAATATGGAAAAGAAGTTTATTAAAATTTTTTTTTTTCAATCATTGTCATCTATTATTAAGCATTTACAATTAAAATAGACAAAATATTTAAGTATTTGCTATAAATTTCTTAAATTTTTGTATGTAATTCATATATAAAACCCGGTAGATAGCGCTACAATCTCCTCAATACAAGTTTATTGATTTTTGAAGTATCACATAATATACTTAATCAACTTTAGCTATAATAATTATATATTTTTTAAATTTCAACTATTAATTCTTGATCATTTAAAATATTCTACAAATATATCACGTCAATAATGTCAAAAAAACATCTAATAGATTTTTTTTTATTAATAGGTCGATACCTCAAATAAAAAAACATGAAAGTAAATTGCTTACAAAATATTTAGAATTAATTTTGACTGTTTTTTTTTACTTGTTTTAAAGATATTTTGAAAAATCGAAAATTTCTCAAAAACTAAAATGATACAAAAAAATTTATTTAAAATGTTTTGTAGAGAATTTAATACCTAATCATTTACGTTCTATGACATTTTTTGTTATCTCGCATACTTATCGAGTTATTGCTAAAAAAAAAACTAAAAAAAATCACGAGATTTTTTTTAACTGTTTTTTTTGGAATTATTTATGTGATATAGTGTTATTAAGTAGAATATGATTATTTAAATTGAATCATGCCGGCGTTAAGATATAAATATTAATGGTATACTCATTATTTAATTGCAATTTTCTATATGTGAGACTTTTGTTAAAATTTCTTGCCTGATAGGATTTAGCACGTCCACTTCAATATTCAGCGAGCATCATCTTGATATCCACAGTGTCTCATCATCCCTTTTCAAATGTTTTCACCAAAATCTTAACCTGAAACTCTCGGATTTCATGTTCTACGGAAATATACGATATTTCTGTTGGTTTGTTTGTTATATATATACGTATATACTCTGTATAAATTTTCCAACTGCCTCTATATATATGTAAGGAAGGAAAAGATGAAAAGGTGCAGACTGACATTCAGCATTTTCCCGATTGAGAAACGTTGAATATTAATGGAGACTACTCTCAGAAGGGCTGTTACTACGCAGGGGAATAGAGTCGCGTTCTATAGAAACAGAAATATACAAGACGTGACAGCAGTTAAAACGTAAATGTTTTGTACGAGAACAATTTAATTGTTTACAAAACCGGGTGTATAATTTAAAAAAAGACAACTTTTTAAATATATACATGCATATATTATGCACATATCTACTAAACTAATGCCAAATTGTTTATTTTTTATCTAGTTCAATGTTTAAAGGAAATGTATACCTCTCGGATATCTTGGATTGTTAGTGATTTTCTCGCTTTTTTCACGATAACTCGATAAATAACCAAAATAATAAAAAATACTATAAGAGCTAAAAGATGAAGAATTTTATTTGCTACAAAAAATGTAGAATAAATTTTTTTCATATTTTTAGTCATTTGCTAGAACTTTTGAAAAATTAAAATTTCAAAAAAATAGAAATATAGATAGAAAAAAATTTAATTAGACATTTTTTGTAGAAAATTTCACGCTAAATAATTCAACTTTCATAACTTTTTTCATTATCTCGCTTAGTTATAAAGTTATCAACAAGAAACCAAAAAAATCTTAAAAACTGCAAAATTTTCAAGGGATACACCCCTTCAAAAATTAAAAAAAAAAAAGATTTTTTTTTAATTTTCAAAAAACATCATAAAACATTATTGTTATTAATTTTAAAACTTTTTTGGCATTAGCGATCAGAAAATACTGAAATTTTCGACCTAAAAAAAAAAAAACAAAAAATACCTTATGAACATAATCCAAACAGCCTACTCATTCAATCCCACCAAAATCAAACGACAATATTAATCGATAAAGTAAAAATAACCCTTCGAAAAATTCCAACTGAAGAAATCAATAAAATTCAACAGACAAAATATCCTTAAAAAAATCCATTCAACGATAAAAAAAAACCTAAGATACATTCGGAATTAATTCTTAAGCGTTTAAGTCTCTTTATAGACTGATACCGCCAATAGCTACTCAATACAACCCTTATACATGAAAAAATCAATTGCTTAGGGTTGGCTCGGGGTAAAAGAGGGGGTTGCGGAATAGTAGGGGAAGAAGTGGTGTCTGCCCAATCGAGAATCTCGTGGGTATTCACTATTCCAACTAACAATAAGTGGTGGCCTGACTTATCGCTACCATCGTTCTCGTTTGCCAACACTTCGTGCGCCTACAAATTATTTTGCGACTTTACACCACGGTGACTAACCATCCTCTCATATATCTGTATATATATGTATATTTTTTATGCTACTGTTTCGAACGTGATTCAACATTTCCTGAAAACAAAAAAAAACGACAAGGGCTTTGGCAGGCAACATGTTTATTTCATGAAGTATACGTATGTGTACTCCATTGCATGAGATCAATAGTGTCGACAAAATTCCTGATGGTTGTTCGATACACCTGCTATTTGAATCAACAATAAATTTTTCAAATACTCTGCATACAGTTCAAAATGAACAGATTCATTTTTTCAAAATCAAAAATATACATATATATCCATTTTTCATTGATTTTAATTGAAAAAAAAAAAAAAAAAATCAGCATTTAAAGATTTTCAATTCCAAAGAATATACTAATTTATTTAACTATTTTCAATTAAAATATCTTCAAAACTACTGAAGATAGATATTTTTATCAAGAGATCTTTTTTGTAGAGAATTTGATTAGTTACAAAAAAGGTCCTTAGAAAAATTTGTCCAACTCGCATCCTCATCAAAATATTATAAAGTTAAATTTTCTCGACTTGTAGGCCTTGACTTTAATCACGCGAAATCTAGATTTATTAGAAGATTTAATCGATAAATTAATAGATATTAATCGAAAGATTATTTAAAATATCCAAAATTCAAAATGCAACATTCTGATATAAAAATATAAAAATATTTAATAATTAATAGAGAAATTAATTCAACTAATAAATAATGGTTTTTCTTCAAGTATTAGACATGAAGTGAATTATTCGAGTGGAAATGATGAATTTTACATCTAATAAATCATCTACAACATGCTTCCCACCCTTAAAACACTCATATAATGAATAGATGGGAAGAAATAGTGCAAAATATTGATGAATTATTATATAGAAGATATATGGGATAATTCTACAGAAAAGTTATTGTTCTATCAAGAAATTCCTACATTGAAATATATATAAAAATATATTATAACAAATATGGTATACACTTTATCACACTTTATTACCTCCAGATATATATTTTGTGATAGAAAGTTGAATATAAAAATACAAAAACCACCAATAACTATATATATCCTGTTTTAAAACTTGATTTTTTTTTGTTTATAGTCGATTAATGACTATTTTTTGTTTGTTTTTTATAATTCTTTACCTGGACGATAACACGCGGTTCAAGGTTCGAAGAATTCACGTTGCTCCACCACATTCGCGGCCATTGCTGCTCGCTCTGCGTCCTTAAAAAGAGACAACGAATTTTTGTTTCTTTTTTTTTTTTTTGGAAAATTAAAAATGAGGAAGATTTATTATTTTTTCTTTTAGTTTACAAATATCCAACTATAATAAATCCCTGATGATAAATCACCTAAATATTGATTTATGTAGTTTGATGATGAATTTTTCAAGTTTTTTTTTCTTTTAAGTTGCTAAATTAATTGACAATAGTGATAATATAGAGTGGATTAATCGGCCATCGGAAGTCACCTGTTTGCCTGTAAAATCAAGGTTCATCAGTTAAAATCCTTTCAATTAGCTGATTAAATCATGAAATCTACCCCCACTGCAATAATTGATTAATACTGAATGATAAATAGCTTTTTTAAATGAAGTAAATTTTATTTCAAGCTAATACTAGTGCCACAATATATACATCACGTCACTAATCCCAAAATGGTGTATGATCAAAAAATTCTAAAAACTAATTCTTCGAAAAAAAAAATTTTTTTTTTTCACTGATAACTTGGTAAATAAACAAAATAACAAAAAAAGTTATTCAAGTAAAAAAATTGGAAATTAAATTTCCTACAAAAAACATGAAACAAAGTTTTTTGTAACTATTTTAGTTTTTTTAAATATTACTAATTTTTGAAAATTCATATTTTTTTAATATCTCGAAAATCAGACTAAATATCAAAAAAATGTATTATTTATTTTTTTTAGAAGAGAATTAAATTCTCTATTATTTAACTCTAATAAGATGCTTTGCTATCTCCCATATTTATCGAGTTATTGAAATATTAAAAAAAAAAAATCTATTATATAGCTCTTGGTACCAGTGACGTGTTATAATCACCTATACTATACTGTGTTTTTTATTACCACGTGGATGCTCATAAAAATACTCAATACCTCTAGTAATTAATTAGCACTACTCTTCTACATTATTTATATGTTTACAAAATTTTTAAAAAATAATTTTCTACAATTTAAAGAAAAAAAAAAAAATCTACAACGAGAAATGATCTTCTACATTCTACAATTAATACTTTTTTTGATTACTATAAATCTGATATACCCATATATACTATACAAATATAAATTTCATCGTTTTCTTTTTTAATATTAAAATTTGTTAGATATTTACTGAGACCTTCTATTTCACAGACGCAACAAGCAACTTCATATACTTTTTAATTATTTATACTCTACACCTATGTATCAACAGTGGTGGAAAATTACTCAGAATAATGCTGCACTATTTATATAAGTCATATATATTTATTTCGTTCATCATTTTACTTATTATTTTTTTTTTTCAAGTGAATAAACTGATGCAGCTACTTTTCTATTTTAATGAAGGAGAGACGATGCTTCGCGCTTTTCATTTGCCTCGTATTTTTTTATCCGTTAAACCCGCAACGAGAAAAAAAAACCGTTTTAACTGGCCTTATGTATATAAAATAAATTTTTGATGACACTGCAGTAGACACATTGACATATCTTATTGAAGAAGCAAGCTATAAAATATATACTGAGTGTTGAAAAAATTTTCTAGACACGTCCGCACTCAACAAACGTGCAAGAAACTGTAAATTACAATTTTCAGGTCAATTTTTACAGTATATATACAGTATACTGTTTCCTCAAATGTGACTGAATGTTATTATACCATATCGAGGTTATTTTAAGGCTATAAAAATAACTGGCAATCCCTTGAAAGGATTTTTAAAGTAGTAAAAACTATTCGTTGAATGATATGTAAAATATATCCCTTGATATTTTAGAAAAGATGAGCTTATATAAAATATTTCATCATCTACAATATTTATTATAGAATTGAAAGTATTTTTGATTCTTTTATATCGTTCAATAATTCAAAAATAAAGTCCTAGAAGAAAATCCCTACGAAATGTCGCGATTTTTGTGATTTTCCGATGATAACTTGATAAATCAGGGAGATAATGAAAAATGTTATTCAAAATAGATGATTGTAGATGGAATTTCCTACAAAAAAAAAAACATGAAATAAAATTTTTTTCATCTCTCAATATTTTTCAAAATATCTCGAAAATGAGTCAAAATATTAAAAAAAAAATTATTCTACATTTTTTATGATGAATTTAATTCTTTATTATTTTATTTTTATATTTTTTTGTTATCTCGCGTATTTACTGAATTATCAAGATTTTTACGTGAAATTTTAAGTTTTAAGTTTAACAAAATGCTCAAGTTTTAAAAGAACATTTAAAACTTTGTAAAACGTTAATTCTGAATCAACCTGTATATATCAACGATCAAAACACGCAATAAGTACAACTCATTCGCGATGTGAAAGACACGATCTATGAAAAAAATGCTGACCACGTACTTTTATACACACTACGTGTTCTATTAGAGATTAAGGGAAAAGGAGGAAAACGAGAAGAGAGGGAGCAATGTCGAAAAGCCAAAAAAAAAAAAATAATAAAGTGCAAAGCACTTGCTATACAGTAAAAGAAAAAAAAAAAGGAAAAACAAACGGATTAGCGAGTGAACGGTTGAGATATTTTTTTTTTCAGGACAAACGGATTTATGTATGTAACAAAGCACCCTGAAACACTACTTTCCTACATTAAATCCCCTTAAAATCCAATTTATCAGCAAATAACTATTTAAAACACTGCATTAATTTCATATTGAGTATTATTTTTGCTGGAAATCAAAATAAAATTTATAAAAATTTACTAACATTTCGAAAAAAAATTCATATTTTTGGAGGAAAAAAAAACGACAGGGCGTAAAAATTAAGATCTAACCGGTAATATATTTTATTTTGTAAACTAGCCGCGAAAATAGTTGACGATTAATCATCAGTGATAAGGTTAACACGATATGCTCGTTTATACTCAAGCTAATTGTTGATAAGAATCACCTTAAAGACCCCAAGTATATTCATAGAAGAAATTTGCTATATTTTAATCAGCAAAAAAAAAAACCTAAAATACAATATATAACATTTAACGATCAAATTATATATAAAAAATTCTCAATCAAATATTTCCCGGTAATCAAGACATTACAATGTATTAAAAAAAAAAAAAGAAAATTTTTTTTGATTTATAGTTTTACTAGTTACTACAAAAGAGTTGAAAAAAATATTTAATGAATGAAATAAATATTTATTTGCTTGTTTATTTATCTATTTTCAACAGTGAGATATAAATAAATTATAAATATTTGACTTTCTTTAGCTAGTCTTCAAATAGAGTCTGGATTATGAAAATTTACTTATCTCGAGACTGTTTCAATTGAGTTTACGGCACGAGTTTGAGAACCACCTGCGGAAGGGGTGCAATGCCCAACCCCATCGTTATATATTCGACAAAGACTATACAGGCGCGCGGTAGAGAAATTCTACCTACCCCTTTAGAGCCTGAGGCCGCGAGGAGTCTTGGAAGAAACGACGCTTCACCACTGCGACGACGACGACGACGACATTCAACGCGTCGATTCTCGTGTGAATATGTATAACCCTTCTGGATGCACCCCTGTACGCGCCACCCTCGCCATCGCCTGGTCAATAACCCTGCATTCTCGACCGTTATAATACATTCAAACACCTAATCGACACGAATCACATTTAAAAAACATGAAAGAATTAATTGATAAAAGAAAGAGAGAGGAAAAAAAACTTTGATTTCACTCAATTAATTCTATTGACTTATATTTCCATAAATTTTTCGACCCATTGATTTATTGAAATATTTTTTTTTCTCACTTGATCCAACTATTGCTTAGCTATTATATGTCTATTATTGATTGATATTATTCTAGATCGAGTGAGTGGAAATTTCCAATTAATTTCGCGCACATGAAGGTGAAGAAAAGATTGAAATAATTTTATTTATTCCGGTTGGCCTGGTTCCTTAATTTTTTTTTTTGATTACGAGAATGCGCATAAAGAGTGCAGAATTCCGTGTTTGTTTCACTGGCGAATCGAAACGGCACCGGCCGTGCATCGACAGAGAGCATAGACAACGTCATAAATGCCAAGCGAATGTGGATACGAACAAAGCGAGCAGAGAGCAGCGCAGCACCATCAGCTCTGGCACGTAGCGAATCGCGATCCACGGGCTTGAAGGCATTCTCGAGCCATCAGACGTTCCACAACAATAATAACTATTGCTGTAGGATATTTACTCTAAATAAACATTTCAATCAATAATTTTTTAATTTTTAATATGAAAAACTCGATTGTCAGCAGCAAAACGTAAAAAAAAAAAAAAAAACTGAAATCGTTGCACTACTACCAAAAGGATGTGTGTATATAATCAAAAAAGTCTCTAAATTAACAACAATTGACCATTATTAATATTTAAAATAAATTTTAGAACATTTGATCCCGATGGAAAAAAATTTTTTTTTTCCGAAAATTTTGAGAAGGTAAATACATAGGAATTCTGGTGATTTTCGTGATTTTTTTTAGTTTTTTACCGATAACTCGGTAAATAAACAAAATAATGAAAAATTTTATAGGACCTAAATGATAAGGAATAAAATTATCTATAAAAAATGTAGAATAAAATTTTTTTATATTTTGCTTTATTTTTGAGATATTTTGAAAAATAAAAATTTTCAAAAATCGGTAATATTTAAAAAACTAAAAGAGTTACAAAAAATTTTATTCAACACTTTTTATAGACAATTAAACCCTCGATTATTTACCTCTTATAACTTTTTTCGTTATCTTTTGTATTAACCGAGTTATCACAACAAAACTGAAAAATTCATGAAAACAGTGAAGATATCCAAGGTATAACCCTTGTCTTAAAAAATTTTGCAAAAAAAAATTTTTTTTTTTAATTATTAACCAAACATCCCAAAAATTATCCTAAATACAAATAATGAGCTAATTTAGAGTAAAAAAATATATATGTATAGTAAATGAAAAAACTGTGGATGAAAATAATTGACAGCGAATGTTGATGGGCATTGTAATGATTGCATTTACGGCCCTGAATGCACAGGAAGCAAAGAGAGAGAGAGGGGGAAGAGATGGTCTGTGGAGCCATCTGTGGTGGTTGGCGGGAATTTTGTCTTAAAAATCATCCCCCCGGATCAATACTCGCCTCGGCCAGACGACGGAGCCTGCAGTGAATTCGAGAATATAACTAGCAGCATCTCACTGTCTTTCTCAAGGGTTTTCTTCGCCATTTTTCTTCATTTTTTTCTATTTTACCGTCATCCTATTTTTCGTCGGCGTGTACACGAGACTAGCGAGCTTTCGTTCTTAGAGTTAAAACTCTTTTTCCCATGGAGCAGCGCTCGTATATGCTGGAAAAGTCGATACAATATCTCGTTGTCAAGTCTTGTTCCACGTTTAGACGTCCAAATCAATGACTTCAATTTTTACCCGTCGCGTTCTCGCTATACTATTCTACTCTTTTTTTATTATATCCAACTATAAACTATTCGTACAATCATTCAAACAAGTTAAAATTGATTTTAAAAATTTATAATTTATTTTACGTGTGTTAATTAATTCACACGAGATATACGTAATATTTCATGCAGATTAGAATTATAATTTTGCATGTACGACGCCGGAGATAATGAATATATTTGCTTGATGGAATTTCACGGCAAAATTATAAATGATTGTTGAGAAATGTAAAAATAATTATTTTCATACGTAGAAAACCTTTTTGTCGGTCAGTAGATAAATAAAAATTGACGAAAGTAGTGAAAAAGAAAAAAAAACAGACGTGAATCCTTAGATATACAGGTCACGCTTGAGCTTTTGTCAAGGTATGTTATATCCTATCTGCAACGTTCTGTGATCTCAGCTTTCACAAGCTTTGCAGGCTTTCCTAGCTCGCCCTGTGGCTTCTAATAACATAATTTGATTTCGAGTGCTCACCTCCTCGTGTTTCCATACTACCCAGCTTCTATACGCATTACCAGTTGCATTATAAACACAACATTATCACTTATAAACATTTTAAGTTAAATACAAAACTCTAATTTAAACGTAAATTGTAAATCTCGTTGATGTCATCATTTTATTTGCACGATAACTCGATAAATAAACAAAATAACGAAAAAAATATTATTCAAATTAAAAATTAGGTAATTAAATTTTCTATCAAAAAATGTAGAAGAAATTTTTTTAATATTTCAAGTTTTTTTTTGAGATATTTAAAAAAATTAATAATATCTTAAAAACAAATAAAGATACAAAAAAATTTTATTCATCATTTTTTGTAGAAAATTTAATTGTTCATAATTTAAGTCTAATAATATTTTTCATTATCTCACTTATTTACTGAGTTATTACTAAAATAAAAATTTCAATACTTTCATTTATGAAAGAAATAATTTATGACAATTTTTCACAGCATAAAAATATGAATGAAACTTTAATAACTTATAAAAAAGATGGAAAATAATTAATATCCTCTGATGACAAGATTAAAAAAAAATTTTCATTGCCACAGCGGTCTGAGTAGGTAGTTATTGAGGGAAAAGAAGTCGGAAAATTGAAAATAAAAAAAAAACAACAAGAAACACTGTAGCTAGAGCTAATCTCAAGCTTTCGTATAGCTTCGTATACCTGTAGAAACGTTTGATCTAAATATATATACATGCATAAATATATAAAAAATATATATCACACTGTATATACATGGTACTATCCATCCTCCTCAAGTTGACTTGACTTTTTCATGTATTTTTTTCTTCCCAGTTTTTTTTTCTGTTGCCTTAGCACTCTTTATACCATCAGTGCTGCCACACTGATGGTGCTCGTAAGGAGAAGCACTTATACACTAGCCCCAGTGGCGAGATTGTGGATAAAAAGCCGGAAATATGAGGTAAAGAAATAAACAAAATAATGTCTCTTCAGCACTATATCATTTTTCATACTGAATTATGCAAGCTTGTCATCAGAGACAAAATGTCTTTTTTTTAGCTGACAATATTGCTTTAAAATAAAATATTAGTTTCAAATATTGACTGTCTGTGTGAGTAGATTCCATAAAATGGAATCAGAAAAATTGAGTTTTTTTCCCCTTGCCAATGACGTTTTACGTTAATAACAGGAAAGTGAAGATATGAAGCACTTCGATGAGAATAAGGGATGACGAAGGGAATTTTAGTAAGCGGCTTACACCACTACTGAACGTTACCTAACCCCACTCTAGGCATATATATCAGCCTGAGAGAGAGAGAGAGAGAGAATGTTTTAGTAGAATTTTCGTCAGCAATTTACCAAAAAGGGAATATTGAATTTTCAAAAAATTCACACAAAATGTACGATCAAAAAATCTCTTTGACGATTTATTCCACCATATCTCAATAAATTACTGTCAACCTGAATTGTCTAAATAGAAAAAAAATTATTCATCATAAATCGTTTTAATTTATTGAACAAAAAAAAGCGAATGAAAGAAAAAAAATTTTTGCTGCGTTGAATATCGAGGGATTTCATGGTTTTAAAAGCTTGGAAAAGCTTTCAAGCCTTAGGAAAAATCGTAGGGTGTCGCAGCTACGAATATAAGGCGAAGTAGAATGAAAAAAAGAAAAGAAAAAAAAGGTGGCTCTGTTATAGCCCGAGAGGGAGGGTTTAGTTGTACGCAATCGATGAAATCTGGCACTTTCGCATAAGAGCCATACGTCACTCTCATCTTTTTGCATTTGGACCTTCTTTACTATTTTTCTCACGTAGTATACGACGAGCCACACAGAGTACAATCTTTATAAATAATTCATCGAGTTGCATGATACGCAAAAGTCTGAAAAGCCACGGTAGAATGATTATTTATTCATCTTTTTTTTTTGTGTTGTCTAAAAGTGTTAATGGAGAAAAACCAAATGAAAATATATTATTATTCATTTTATTTCAGTAAAATATCCTCTGGCATTTATTCAAAATAATGAAATATCTACGAAAAATCATTAATACTAATTCAGTAAATAAGAGAGATAACGAAAAATTTGATTAGATTTAAAATATCGAGGATAAAATTTTCTACAAAAACATGTAACATTTTTCGCTATCACGCTTAATGGTAAAAAACCAGAAAAAAACGAAATTTCCAAGTTTAAAAATTCTAGAAAAACATATTTTTTTCCCTATCAAACAGTAGAAAACTAATTTACCTACTTTTTCGTCTACATTTAAAATAATATTCAATGGATTGAATTTCTTTGGTTTCACAGCTGAATGGGAGTATACCCGAGCCAGCAATAGATTTGGACAATCGTTATCGTTTGATGCGAGGCGAGCCAATGTTGGATGCAAAGGGCCAGCCAACAAATAAATTCTCAGAAAATCCATGTGCATAAAGACAAACAACATCAAAAGCCCAAACTTCACTTTAAAGCAACAAAATTCCCAATATACAATACCTCTACAGAAGAAAAGCCTATAAAAAAAATTATCTGGAGTAACGAAGACTCTCTGATTGGGTCTTTGTATAAGGTATAAACTACTTGAGACACTCTATATGAAGAACTGACATACATAAAGACTCTAAAGAGACGCGAGTGAATAAAGGAGACCGCGATCAAGAAAAAACGAACGAGGAAAGAAGAAAATTCATCGTCAAACACAGACAACTCCTTGTTTTCCATCTCAAGTACACATCTAAGACTTTGTCAGTCGTCAATTCTATGCAACTCATTGTCCTTTCCAGCTCGTTGGCGTGGAAGTCGACAGTATATAGAAACCAGCTTGACATCATGGCCTCAACAAAAATTCACATCAAAATTATGAAGATTAATACAGACATCTATTTATCAAGCCAACAGTACAAAGCAAAAACCACATTTTTTCTGACTCTCCCTCTCGACAAAATACCGGACAAACTAAATGAAAATGGTATATCAAGCGGACAAATAAATGTTTTTATTCAAGATAAAAAAATTGTATTCTAATTAATTTGATATCGCGATTCCCTTAGAAACTTTTCATAAAATTATTTTTTTTATGTGATATAAATATGAATAAATCTTTAAAAAAAAATTATAATTCATGAAATTAATTTTTTTAGACTTCATGGCATTGTTGTTATGCAAAAAAAAAAAAATTTTATTATTTGAAATGAAAATAACGTCATGTACGAAGTTTTTCACAATTTCCCATGGACCATTGTACAATATTAATGTGTATGCAGAATGATATTGAATTAATAACGCTCGAGTCAAATGAAACAATGAGGTTTATCAGTATTTGGCGTAGTGCGAGGGTGGTAGATGGTCTGTAGCATAAATCTGAGCTAAATTCCGCAGGTAATCAACAAATACCAGGTTTCTGTGGAGTATATATACAAGGTTGTGCATAGTAATCGTGGCTAGGACGTGTTGGTGTTGGATATAGTAGACCTCCTGGCATTGTCCGTCGCTCAATGCCGGTCTTTGTTGAGAGCAGCAAGCGGCAACGGTACAGTTCCACCACTGCACGGCAAGCAGCCTAGCTGCTGCTGCTGCTGCTGTACCTCGTCCCCTGCATAACTCCTCTGCCACGTGCTTCGAAACACGCTTGCCAACCCTCGTATATTGCCTCCCCTCTATGTTTTTCGAGTGCACACAGCTGCTATCGTTTTGGGATCACTTCCAGGATCACGTCCAACACCTGGCAACAACTTCCTCCAAGTCTCGCCAGCTTATTTCATGCACTTTTGCCATTTACCAAATTATTTGCGGTCCTGTTTTTCCAATATCCGCACACTCGATTCCATTTTACCCGAGATATTTCACGAAAATACTATTGTTTCCCATCAGGGTGATATCTGCTCTTTGGAATGCCTTAATGTTAGATACCTACCCCCTCTAAGACAATATACACAAGTGAGATGTACTTGAGATAAGAATATTCGATTACACAAGACGTCTTTAACAGGTGTCTGCGTCATGCAATTGCATTGTTCCGCGGTGGTTGTGACAGCTTAGACTACCACCAACCCAGTATACAGCTTGCTTGACAACTGTGTTTAGCATCAGAAACCATATCGCATCTCTAATATAATACCGAAATAGTGACACATTTGCATTTTTGGTGAAGAAGAAAATTTTTCCAAGAGTACAATTCTTTACAAATCTTATTTTTGTGATTTTTTAAAAGTTTTTTTTTATTGATAACTCGATAAATAAGTAAAATCGAAACAAATATTGAGAATTAAATTTCTTACAAAAAATGTTAAATAATTTTTTTTGTATCGCGTTCAAAAGTTATCTTAGAAATCATCAAAAATCGGGCTTTTTTCATTTTTCGAAAATTTTTTAGACAATAAGACACCCAGTACAGCTGAGTATTATTCGATAATAGGCCCTAAAAGACGGAGAAGTAATTAAAATTAATTATTGGCGCCATGAGGACGGCTGCACTTTTAGTTGGATATCTAAGAAATCTACTAATAACCACTTTTTCATCAAGAAAATACATTAATACAGTCAGTCAGTCTTTGACCGACATTCTCCCGAAAAAAAATACATGATTAAGTTTGTAAATAAACTATTAACTGTCAAACAAATAAATCTAAAATTTTTTTCTCGTTTAAAATCGATGAATGAGGGACGAGCAACATGCCAGTGCAGACTGAGAGGAAAAGTTTTGAGCATCAAGGCATGTGAAGGAGATACATTGAAGTGTCCTGCGGGCAAACGACAAGTTTTCTGGACAGGAAGGGGTAGGGGCAAGTAATTACCCGTACTGTACAGTGGCGCCTCAGTCAGTACTACAGAAAAGCGCCAACTTGCGACGACGGAAGCGAAATAACGAGTCAATGCAAGACTGGATAAAAGCAAAAAGGTTTTCCAAAAATAGATTAAACTTTTTAATAATATGGTTTGCACATTTTTTTTTCTGTCTGGTTACTACACATCAGGAAGTTGCCGGTGGATTTTTTTTTTTTGGACATCAAAAAACCATACATAGATGCATGTATCATCGTGGGAATGTGTACATGAATTACCAAGAGAGCTGCAACGTCGACTGAAAACGATCGTAATACGCATTGGATGCCCGGTTATACCGTTATGCAATACGAAAGTACTACTTAACCTGGTCTACAAGTACATTGGCTATAAAAATCTCCAGATTACACCTACGAGACACATATAGACAGACGTTGCTTGAGGCATTAGGTTTTATATCTCTGTATAGCGAGGCCAGGAAACCATGTCCAAGCGTGGCAATTCCCATATATAGTTTATAAAAGAAAAAAGAAAAGTTTTAATCAAAACAGTTACTTCATGAGATGATTTAATAATTTAAATTAATATAAAACACATAATTTGCAAATTTATAATGTAAGCAAATTTATAAGTTATTGTATGCACATCAATTTTAATGAGTAAAAATTCACTGTCTTAAAACTAAAATTATCATTTTATCGTGGATTTTCATTTGCAAACTTGACTGAAATTAATCCATTAATAAAATCCACTCATATAAAGTCCGTAAAAATGCTACTGGCTTAATCGGATTTTCTTTCAGATTAATTTAATTTTTTTTTTCATTCATTTTCCGGGTAAATGTATTTTTAAAATCTATTTCATGGTCTAAAAAAAATTATTCATAAAGTGAATATTTCTTTCAAATTTATCTCAAGCAGAAATGTCATGATTTATTAATTTTTAATATTTTCCATTTATGTGTTTTGTGTATAAATATAATAGTTTTAATTTTTTTTAATTAATTAAATCAAGCGATTAGTTGGATATCTTTACTATTTCAATCATGTTCTATATTTTATTAGAAATTAAAAATCCGGAAAAACATACGAAATAATAGCAATTTAAATAATATATTCGTAAATTTCAAATAAGTAATACAATATAGTTATAAGTAATTTTTTATGAACACAGCATATTGCATGAATAAAAAATTTTTTTATCGATTTAAATAAGTTTAACAACATGACGTGCCATACAGATAAAGTTGTTTTCGGGAGAAGAGAGGGCGCGCACTCGCTCGTATAATATTTTCGAACGCAATAATAAGTGCAAGACTTTTGAAAGAAGTAAAGGAGTGAGAAATGAAAGGTGGAGTTGCCGGAAAAGACTGTATCTAGGCCCTGTACACCTCGCTCTATACACATATCTATACACGTGATTGGAGTGAAAGCACACCAAGAGAGAGGAGGTGATTACATCGCTATGCCTTCTCGTCTATTTCTGGAGCATACTAGAACGGTCGAGGGTTAAGTGTCTTCTCGTTATTCAACAGCCTGTACTTAGTAAAAAAAAAAAACTTTTTTTTTTTCAAGAAGCTAAAGCGAAGAATGTTGAAAGGAGGCAAAATACCAAGTCTATTAAATATTAAACAAAAAATTTATTGCCTTCAAACCAATTTAAACGAATATTTTCATAGCAAAAAACTGTATGTAACCATGTGTAAAATAAAAACCACCTAACTTCCTACTAGGCGAGCTCAAAAGCCCCATTTGCACCCGCTTGTCGCAGCTGTTCATCCCACCTGGTATAATTTTTGTCCGCTAACCACGAAAATTATGAAGACAAAATTTTCTGCCAGAAAAACTTTATTTTGAATCCTTAAAACCGACGAAAATAAAAATTTTTGCAATAATTTAAAAACACTCATGGATCAAATTAACATGAAAAATTGAAAGAAAACGCGGCAAAGAAGATCTGAAAGAAGAAGAAAAAAAGGATTGAAGGTAAACGAATGCCCGGCCTTGGCTCCTCAGCTTTCCAGCCTCACGGCCGATCTTTCAGCGGTCTCTTCTGCTCTTTCATTTGCTCTCTTTTAACGCCCCAGGGCCATCTGCCCAATAACAGTCCACACAATTCATAGATAAATTAAAAAATAATTTATTCGAAAAACTCGACAAAATATTTATGCAAACGCGTGATGCAATAAGCTTTTGTGTGGGTATATAAGTATAACGAAATCGGTGCACAATTTCCAAGACAAATTTTACCGCAACATTCACAATTTCCCAAGAACCATTCAAGCGTCAACGTAGAAATCAATTCTGAATAGAATAATGCTTTTACATTATCTATCTATATATATCCGGCTGCAATGCCCCTAATATAATCGATCACAGTTTCTAATAAAGGAAAGTAATCGTGACAATTTTTTTGCCAAAAGATATGCCATGATTTACAGCCAAGATTCCCCGGATAAATCAGACCGGATAGAATAAAAAAAAATATAATAAAAAAACTGCAAGTTTCGCGCGCACATAGAGAGGGGGAAATTCAGACAAAGGGAAAATTTTTCTCGGCGCCTAACTGACGTGGGTGGTCATTGAACAAGTGAGGGGGACTAAGATGAGGAAAAACCGGTGGAGAGAATGCGAATGGAAGTATAGAAGTGAAGCAACGAGAGGTGGATACTCTCTATACTGATGTGTCGATAGAGATATATATGAGGCTGAGCAAACGGGCGAATGAGAGAAGAAGAAAAGTCTCGAACTGTCAAGCAGAAGACCACGTGCATCGACCAAGCGTGACGACGGTATCTCATTTTTCTCTCGACTTCGTCTCGTATTCTGTCATTTTAAACCCGAGAGAAACGACGCGCGTGCAAAATAAGGCAAAAATAATATGTACCTATACAATTGTCTGTGAAGCACAGACACAAATGCGGGAATGTATTTTTCCCGCACTCAAAAACAATATCATTGTCGCCTATACATATATATATAGGAGGAAAAACGAGAAAAAAATTACCAAGAAGTTATTAATGAATCGCATGTTTCCCTGATTACTTTCTCTCCTGACTTTTATATATAATAAAAAAAAAAATACACACACTAACCAATAAAACAATGACTCAACGCTATATATATGTAAGTGGGTGCATGTATTATATATATTTTTCCGAGAATCAATACTCTGATGTTGGTTTGAAAGCAATCCAATTCATTTCCAAAGGTTAAATATCATTTCAAGAATAAATTCATAACAGGTAAACAATAATTTCATAAAGAGAACTGATTTTTCAGCAACAATAGTAATATATTGTTTTATGGCTTCTAAAACGTTTAATTGAGATAAAAAAATTTTCTATTCCTTTGTTATAATTTTTCAAGAGTAATTCCTTAGGAACTATACAATTTTCGTAATTTTTTTTTTCTATTTTGACGATAACTCTATAAATAATTAAAATAAGAAAAAATATTATTATTATCAGAGACAAAATTAAAAAATGTCAAATAAAATTTTTTGTATTTATCTCTAATTTTTAAAAAATTATTAGATTTTGAAAATTCTAATTTTTTTTACATTATCTCAAAAACCAAACAAAATATCAAAAAATTTTATTCTACATTTTTTGTAGAGAATTTTATTTCCCATTTAATTGCCTTTGATAATATTTTTCATTATTTCAATTATTTACAGAAATAACGGAAAATGAATGAAAATTTTTTTTTCAACGCTATTTCGACATTAGTAATGCGATACAACTACTTAATAGCCATATAATTCTGCGAGACGTCGACATTGAGTTATCTTTTAAAAATGGCAACTGATCCGATGGCCTTATATACAACTGGCTTAAAAATTATCAAGAGAACAAAAAAAAACGTGACACGACACACGAATACATATATTTTTGGACATCACGCAAATGTCAGATTTGTGATCGGCATAAATTCTATATTATTCCCAGTGCGATACGACAGATATATGGACCCACTGGGTAGATCAATACACATCAAAGCACGTATTACGTATACATCTAAATATATCCCAGATATAATGACTCAAACAATGGAACTTCCTTCCCCTAAAAAAAAACTGTTTGAAGGGCTTCCGCAATATCCTTCAAATGAAACGACCCAATATATCCACTACCACCACAAATATCACAAGCGCAATCAAATAAATGTTCATCGAGTGTCGACAGAGAGTGAGTAAATTTATATAAATTTGCTTACTCAACAAATACAATTCTTAATCAGCTGACAGAGCACAAAGAAGCAATAAAAATCCATAATACACAAATGGTAAAAAAAAATGCGTTGAATTATTCGCAATACGTCGCCTCCCACTTCTCCGAGATTTTCTCTTACTCCTAACCTAACCTAACAACACACCAAGGTCCCTTTTTACCCTGCAAACAAAATATATACATACAAAAAAAACCGAGGAATCGGAAGAGGCGCGTTTGTCCATCGTATATAAATTCAACGTCTCCGATAAAACTGACCGAATGCGAGCGCACACAAAATAAACTTCTTGTGTTCGGCGTTGTCATGGACACACGCCAAAGATCGCGTCAGGAGCCACGTTTTTTTCTTCCTGATTGCAGGAGTGAGTATAAGAAAAGCCTGCAGACAATATTATTACACACCAAAAAACAAGCATGCAACACAATTTGATGAGAAAAATCCACGTTAGTCTACTTTGGATGAAATTGACATGAAAAAAAAAATCAAATTCGCTTACCCAACTGCTGGAAAGGTTGTGAAGGGGGGATACATCGTTTCCCCCTGCGTTTCACGCGGATTAATTGTATTTTATTTATATAACTTTGTCTAATCCTGTTTGTTTTTTTGTCGTGTCACAATAATTGCTTGCAACAATTATATCCTTCAGGTCACGCACGCAGGTTCAAGGTTACTCACTTGCCGGGTGAAAGAGCAACAATCTTGTCGTGTGTGGTTTGCTGGTGCTTTCTACCGGCCAGACACCACCTCACCACAGCAACACACTGATATTCGGAAAATTTTTTTTCCCAAGTCTTGCGCGCATGCGACGAATAAGAGTGAAATTGTTTCCTTTTTCTTTTCTTTTCGATCACGCGCACGTCCAGACGCGAAATGAAACAAAAGAGATCGACTACAACTAGATTAACAACACCACTTTTTATATTCCAAGCTGAAGGACACTGAACTCAATTCAACTCGTCTTTTCTCGGCGTCACAAACACACTGATGATTGTTTGAAAAAAATCTGATAATATTTGTATTTGTTATTGCGTTGTTTTCGATATTATATTGTATCAAGGAAAAACGAGGAACAGCGTCGTCAATGCGCGTCCCTCAGTGGCGCTGGTCGGTGTGTGTGGCAGCTGTGCCCACCGACCAGCCGCCGCGAGATGGCGGGGCGGAGGGGAGGCAAGACTGTCGGGAGAGGGGAGATCCAGAGCGCGACGTGTACGAGGGAGATGGATCCCAATGGCAACGGACTGTGTGCTCGCCGGCGCGCTCTCAGGCGCTGCAGAAGGACGAAAGAAGTGAGAGAGGGGACTATACGACTGAGGTGAGCGACTCTTGTGGCGCAGATGCCAACTAATTCGTACCCTTCCGTGCTCTGCCAGCATTTTGTGTCCTTACAGGGATTCTCAATTTTTATAGCTTCAAAATTATTATTGACTTGCAAGTAAATTTTCGCCTCAAAAATAAAAATATTATAAAAATTTAATCACTTTCTCAATTGAATTTCGAAAAAATGAGGCCTTCTAACGTTACCACAATAAAAAAAAAAAATAAAATAAAGTAAAAAATGACAAATTTCAGACTCAAATAATTAAAAAAATATAATTTTAGTATTTTATTTCATGTAAAAAAATATGACTAAAATTAGAGATTTAATTTTTATTGAAATATAATTGACTTAGACCACTGTTAATAATTTTAATAATTATTTTCTTCGATATTTTGTTCACAATAAGAAATACAAGATGTGTTTCGATTCGTGGAGTTTCAAAAAAATTTTCTTCACAAGTTTTCAAACAAAGAAACTTATTTCCGGGTGTGTGTCACGATGAAAAATAATCAATTGGGTCAGTGAAAACTTGATTGTTACTTTCGGCGTGGGCGTCATGGTGTCTGAGGTGTGTGTAGTTGCAAAACTCCGCGAGTTTGCAGAGACGTCTAGCCCACGTCCCTTTGTGTTGGCGCGTCCAACGTCCGGTTTTGCGAACGAGTGGAGACAGAGAGGGAGAAAGAGAGAGGGGCGACCAATAGCATATACGACAGACAGAGATAAAGATACAAAAGCCGGATCGATGCAAGAAAGCCGGTTTCTCGAGTGCATCGATACGTTTTAATTTTTCTTTTCGCGATTTTTTTTCGTTTTTTTTCCGCATCTAGCTATTCTCTCTCTTGTTATAGGTATATAACATATATATACATACACGCGTGCTTACGATATAGTTCGGAGAGAAGTTTCGCTGAACATAAGGGCGATTTCCAGGCCGATCGACAGGAACAAAAAACAGGAAGCTTGTATACAGTCTCGTAACTTGAACCTATACGACGTAGTAGCCTAAAGGGAAACAAAGTGCGGATTCTCCACTTTTTTTTATTTGTTTATACATATATATATTTTTTTCTGCCGCGCACTTGTGGCGCTTCGAGCAATGACGTGGCCATCGAATTTCTTTTTTTCTTGACTTTTTAAGTGAGTTTGAAAAGTTTAAAGGTAAAAGTAATTTAAAAAAAGGTGAAAATTATTTTTAAATTTAAATATTTACAATTTTCTGCTTGAGAAACAATATTTATCTCCGGGGGAAAAAATATTCTCTGGGGTTGGATATAAAAGTTTAAGTGACTTTCGCGTTAAAGTCAATAATCGTATGATGATGCAGTTGAGGAAGTGTAGTAGCATGTGAATACAGTTAAAAAATATAATGTGTATATCAGAGGAGTGCATATGTAAGCTAGTTAAACAACCTACATGTCTTTATATAATATAGTAGCGACGATACTCCGCTTTTCAACCCCTTATTCTCGTGAATTTTCTACTATACACGTTGTTCAACCAGGAAGAAAGAGAGAGACTTCAAGGAATACCCACGGCATTAAATTAACATCGTGTTTTGCAACTCGACGGTTGTCGTGAACAACCCCTTATTCGCGGAAATACCCACGACATTGCCTGCCACCCCTAATGCCACTATATTTTTCGCGAATTATTCTTCTTTTTTTCCCCCCACAAAATCCATTGTTATTTTTTTGTTATCAATGCCAAAAAAAAGCATTTATTTTGTTTTTTGTTTTTTGTTTTTTTTTTTTTTCAATAACTCGATAAATAAACGCGATAACAAAAAATGTTCCAAGAGTCAAATAATCAGGAATTTAATTTCCTATAAAAAAAGTTTAACCAAGTTTTTTTATATCTTCCCTTGTTTTCGGGATATTTTGAAAAATAAGCGAAATACCAAAAACTTTATTAAACATTTTCATCAACATTTATTGCGATTAATTACCTCGCAATAAACGATGAAACAAAATGTTGAAAAAAATTTGTCAAACTTGTTTCATACAAGGGGAGACAAGTTTTATTTTTTTATCATTTTTTTTTTTTTTTCACGTTCCTGAGACAAAAGCATTTTTATACATTTGTCAAGTTCACATTCACACATATATATGATTCTATACTTTTGCTCCATGACTCGGCATTTTAAATATCACGGAAATTGAACCGATAAATTTTGGCCAAACATAAATCGTTCGTCGGTGTAAACTAAAACCCTTATTTCTTTTTCGCAACCCTGTATATATAGGCCGATAATTTTTTTTTTTCTCATTTATGTGAAAATAGACACAGATAAATAAATGAGAAAAATCGAGTATAGATTCACGAAAATTTGCCTCTAATGATTGTACGAATAAATAAATATAAAAAAATCAAGAAATTCGATTTATTTATTATTTTTAATTTAAATATTCACTGCATTTTTTTTTTTTTCTATTCAATCGATCAGACGTGTAATGCAGTTGAAATAGTCTCTGATGCAAAAGTTGTATGAGAGTTGCAATAAAGATGATGGATAAAAGTTGAGAATAAAAAAAAATAAAGATTGGCAGGGAGTAGTAAATACTCGCGCGTGTCAGACACATCGTACCAGGCTGTACGGGCTGCGTGACGACGGAATGCGTGTTCATAGGAGATTTTCATCTTTCCGAACGACGTTTACGATTTGCCGTTTACCACTTAACGTTCTCTGAAGCATAACTACCCTTATGGGCGACTATTTTACCCTTATATACCTTTCGTCTTGGCCTTAGCAAAAAATATTACAAGATAGCAAACTGTCCAAATTGTCACAAACATGACGTTTTGTCACAAAACGCCAAAAAAAAAAAAAACGCAACAAAACTGGAAAAAAAATTTTTTACAACCCTATCATCAATAAAAAAATTTTTTGCCTTTAAAAAATGAAATAAAAAGATTCATTTCATCATGTATATTATTAGCGTATAACGAAATATTCCCGATAAAAAAAATACAAGCATCCATAAAGTATGGGAAAAAATGGCGATTATCGGAAAAATTGCTCAGTTTTTTTTTTTTTCTCATATATACATTTTTCCAGGGATGTAATCGACGATACAGGTCAACCGGAAGTTGTGTCTGAACGAGACGTTATCGTATACAGGGTTGACCGCACGCTTATCCGCGAAAAGAGAAAAAGATCGTGCAACAGATTTTTTTTTTAATTTTTTTCCGAGCAGTTTTCACATTTAAATGAACTAAAAAATTTTTTTCTCCATCAGTTATAAGAAAAAAACTCTAATTTTTTTGGCTTCTTTTAATTCTATAATCCTCGTTAGGTCCAACGAGTGTGCTCGCGCGCGGGCATGTTTTAAATTGGAAAGAATTGCCGATGGCGACTGAAAAGAGTGGGACGATTACAAGTCACTCATTTGAATGGCAAACGGACACGACTAATCAATAAATCCCATACTCAAGAGAGTAAAAATAGCAAAAAAAAAAAAAACATGAAAGTGAATGAAAAAATTAAATTAAATAAAAACAAAAAAAAACTTACAACTTTAATACCAAATAATCTTTTAAAATGAGATAAAAAGATTGTTTTCCTATTCTATCAAAATTTTTCAAAAGCAATCACATGGAAATCTTGCCATTTTCGTGATTTTTCTTTTGGTTTTTTTAGCGATAACTCCTGTAAATAAGCAAGATAACAAAAAAAATATTATTTAAGGTAAAAAAATTGGTGATTAAATTTCCTATAAAAAATGTAAATCAAATTATTTTTGTATTTTTTTTTTTATCTTCCAGAAAAAATTTGTTTTTGAAAATTTTTATTTTTCAAAATATCTTGAAAATAAAGCAAAATATCAAAAAAAATTATTCTACATTTTTTGTAAGGAATTAAATTCCTCATCATTTTTATTTCATGACATTTTTCATTATTTTGTTTATTTACTGAGTTATTACAATATTAAGAAAAAAAAATCCACATCAAACGTTCTTTTGGCATTATTATTGCAATATTTTAGATTAAAATAAATATTTATCTAGCTAATTACCGTAAATTAGGTTTATTAAGAGTGGGAGGGAGGAACAAGAATACCATAGAGCGGTCGCAAAACCGCGAGTCGATGTTTCCTAGAGAGCCAATGGCGTGCATTTGACTGGACAAAGGGTGAGAAACGCGCGGGGCGAGGTATATAGAATACCGGAAGTGAGGGAGGACAACTATAACGACATATCTGCACAAACCCGGTCTCTCTTGTTGGTGCACTAGCGGGTACCTCGAGTCTCTCTCGCCAGTAACGACCGATGCGCTTTCGTGTCGCCATTCCGGGCATTTGTGCCAAACTGGAGAGGGGATTGAGTACGTGGGAAATGTATCCATATATACATACACACATGAGCTATATACAGATATATATTTTGGCCCGGATATATGTGTGTATATGCGACAATATCACGAGCGCGTAATATCATTACCGACCGCCAATTCTCCTCGTAATTTTCCCCTTCAACATGACGCATAATACAGCGCGAGACACGCGCGCATAAAATTCCACCTAGTAAACATTTGCTATGCGCCATTTCCAGCTCAAAAAAAAAAAAATAACAGAGAGCCGATATGCCGCCGAGTGAGTACGGTGCAAAATCGAAGCAAAAGGCGGCGCAAGAAGAAATAATTCGAGATGGAAATAAGTTGCTGCAGACTCATGCGTGCTACGAATTCACGATTTACCGAGTAAGATAACGGAAAGGCCTCTGTAGAATATAGACTACTACCGGGGCCGTCTGGTTTTGTCTGCAGACAGAGACAGATTGTTAAAGACCGTGCGCCGAGTGAATAGAGTGCAAAGTCAAAAGAGACTTGAATGAAAAACGTATATCAACGCGCTATAGTGTGTATAATAATATACCCATACACATCCCCCTACTCCAGAAATAAGCGAAAATTAACAATAAAAAAATTGTCAAAGCGTCAGTCAAATTTATAGAAAATATTTTCAACAATAATTGTATTAAAATTATTTTTTTTTCACTCCTGAAACCAAAGAAAAAGAGTGTTTACACGGCGAGACATCTATTGGAGGGTTAAAAAAACCTCGAGGGCTGCAAAAAATCACTCCCTGTCTTACCGACATAATTAATTACAATTTTACGTCATTATAAATTGATATAATAGTTGAAATCTTTGTAATAATTAATGAAGATGAAAACAAATCGAATAAAAATTATCAAAAAAAAATTTTCAAAGTCTAAATCGAATGTTTTGGAAAATATTTTTAACGATCATTTTATTATAACTATTTTTTTTTATCAGAATAAAGAGAAAACATCGTTTATATGATTGAGCATTTATTGATGGAGGGTTGAAAAAATTCAAAGGGTGTAAAAAATTCACTTGCTGTTTTACCAGCATGATTTTAGGTCACTATTGATTGATATGTTTGAAATGTTTTTAATTAATAAAATAAAAAAATTTTCAACAACGGTATTTAATTCGTGTAGTTAATTGTTACGTTCTTGCGGATTGGCTTAAAAGTATAGTGTATAGGAAGGTAGAGCATTAATAGAATGATTGACGATGTCTGTTATAAAAACTATATGCACAGATATATGAGCAGGTATATATATATACGGAATATATAATAAGCCAGATTGCCGACGAGAATATCCAACTAATCCTGTGGGAAATGTGATATTATACTCATATACGGAAGCTATTCAATTATGGACAATTATATTAAATAAATAAATACCCTGTGTGATTAAGTAGCAATTAGTCGACCACTTGAATATGCTCTTTTGCTCATTTAATTAATGAGAATTTATTATAATCCGATTATAAAAATTATTTCTATCTGTAATCTCAATTTTATTAAACCTAAACATTTTTTCTATCTCAAAAAACTTTGAAAAAAATTTTTTTCCCTAATTTTATATAAGTAAATTAGAAAGTATGGTATTAATTTTTTTATTGCTCATGCAATTTTATTGGTAAAAAATTTACTCGGTTGTGGTTTTTTTTTGTTTCCAGAAACGACGTCAATTTATTTTTCAACGAGTAACGGGCTAATTGCAAGCACTACCCACGCGCCTTGCCCTCTCAAATAAATTCAGTGGGGGCGTCTCACTGATACATGTATATATTCAACACATGGTCACATGTCGTCGTTAAAATGGCATGTATACAACTCACTATAGCCTCACTGTCACTTCGAACTAATTTTCCCATTAACCGTCAGCCATCACTTGTCCATTGTGTCTCTCGTTGAGTTGTATTTCTCACCGGTGAGCGCGCGTGTTTGCACCCAGATTTGACGTGTGCTGTTAATATAGTTACAGTGATGATGAAAATGTCACTTTTTCCAATAAAAATTAACAGGCGAAAAAATGCAATGGAATAAACAATCACTCGGTATATTTTTAAATGAAAAAAACAAATCACATGTTAATAATAATGACATTTTCAACTATATGTTGGATATATTTTAATGTTTTGACGTTGTGAATCACGTGCACGCGTAAACAGTTGAATGCATTTAAATTAAAATTGACATCATGCAATAATATTATATAAATATACATTTGGTGGTGGATAAACATTACATATAATGATATATTATTTATCTGGATGGTAATAGTGAATCGTACGGTAGGATAATGTATGTTTATAAAAGCCTGCCAGTTTGTTATAAAAAATGAATATTAATCCCGCAAAAGATTTTTCAAAAAAATAAAATTGCGATTCATATTCCAAAAATATTTTAAAACTAACAAAAACTGAGTAAAAAGTATTTTGAAAACAATTTCATAACATATGATTGAGAAAAAAATTTTTTTTTTTTCGTCAAATTTTTAAAGTGGTACAAACCCGTTGAGAATCTCGTCGTTTTCGTAATTTTTTTGGTTTTTTAATGATAACTCGCTTACTAAGGTAAATAACGAAAAATGTTATAAAAGTTAAATGATTGAGTGTTTAATTATCTACAAAAAACTTCAATTAAACTTTTTTGTAGCTATCTTATTTTTTGAGATATATTTGATTTTTGAAAATTCTTATTTTTCAAAATATCTCGAAAATGAAATAAAATTCGAACAAAATTTATTCTTTATTTTTGATAGATAATTGAATATACAATCATTTGACTCTAATAACATTTTTTGTTATTTCGCTTCGTTACCGAGTTATCGGCGAAAAATCGAAAAACATACAAAAATCACGAGATTCAGAAGACAAATCCCTTCAAACTTTTTATGAAAAAAATTTTTTTTTTTTTTTTTTTTTTTCGATTAATTATCATAAAACTTGGTCATTCATCATAAAACTCATTATTGAAAATGATTCAAATCAAAAACTAAGAAAATAATCGGTTTTGGCTGACGTAACCTAGACTTTTACTACTCAAAAAAACGTATCGAAGCCTTAAATACATGATTTAATATTTTTCGGAAGATATAAAAATTTTTCTTGTCAAAAACTTAATCAAAATTTAATAACATATTTTTTAATTCATCTATATACGATGTGAACTATGAAAAAATTGAGATTTCGATGCCAAACTTTGTACTTATATACTCTGCGCTTGGCATGACACGTCTTGTCTGTATATATCGTGAAAAGCCATCAGGGAAGAACTTTGGCGTGAATTTATCGGCGAGCATGAGTTCATATAAGATAATTGTTTCGATGCCTCGGGCTTAGTGATAACAGGCACTGTCACCGATATAAATCTCGTTGAAAATCGACAGTTTCAAATTGACGTTTCGCGAGTGCAGTGCAGGTGATTAAGAAAAACAATTTTTAATTCCTAATAATTCCAAAATAAATTTTCTCCTTAATTTATTTATATAACTGCCTTTGTCAAAGCTCTATAAAATAATTTTAATTAGAGTTATATAAATGAAAAGAAAAAATGCCATTCGGCGGCCGAAATGGAAGGCGATTTCTTTTAGATATCTCATCGGGCCTTTTATAGAATGATGATAAAAGGCCCTAAAAGACGGAGAAATTATTAAAATAACTAAAAAAATGCCACTCGGCAGCCGTGTCTAAATCTACTAAAAACAGAAAAAAAAATTCTGTTATTCATAATAATACAAAGTTCAATTTTAAATATAAGAGAAAGTTTTGTGTGATTGCATTTCACCTGATGGAGAATTGTGCGGAGGTGTATAGAGCAAAACTATTCAGGCATCACAAAGTGTGACCAAATGGTGAGAAAAAACTAGCTAGGTCATTTAAAATAGAAATAAATGCAGATTTTTATCTATTACAAGAAAAGTCATGAAAATAACCCTAAAAAAATAATAATCATATAATACTAAGTTTCTTATCAGTGTGTTGTGTATTTAACACGAAACTCTCGTAAAAATGTTTTCAACAAACTTTCAAAATTATTTCTCAACGTTAACTAATTTTTGCAATGTAAAAAAATGTAAAAAAAAAATTTCAACATTAAATAAAAGTAAAAATAAACTTCAATCGTTGAAAAAAAAATCTTTGATAAAAAATTTAAATAGAGGTCTTTTATAAAGAGAAAAAAAAACATCAGATAAAACGCTCGGCGTTTTTCTGCTGATGAAAAAAAAAAAATCGTTACTTAATCACCCAGAAGATCGTCTAAATTGAAAGTTAGAATTTTATACGCTGTAAAATGTAATTTCACAAAAACCATTATACTTGTATGCACAAAAATTTTAATTCATGCTATACTCTCTGTACATAGCTGTAAGAATTTGTGGAATGGCGCTATCATCAAGAGGGGGAAGATAGAAAAAAAAAGAAATGAAAAGAATTCAAAAGTTTAATCAGAAGAAGCTTCAGATGAAGGACCTACTTTTCATTGAGATAGGTGAGCTTCAACAAGAGGGTAGGCTTTTTCATTCTGTAAGAACTCGTCACACAATGCACTTCGTCTACATTCTCGCATATTATCCTCTATTATTCATTTCCCCCTGATGCATTGCCCGCCGTCTTTTTTCACTCTCTGTGGACCTACTATATTTACATATATGGATGTGAAAAAGCCACGTGCATATTAGTTGGATATGCAACTCCAACAATAAAACTTTATGAAAAGATAATTCATGTGTGCGATGAATGTGTTTATCAAAAATACCTGTGCATTTAATAAATCAAGTAAATATTATTGCAAACGACTCGATGTCTGATGATTAAATCAATATAAACAGGATAAAAATTGCATACAAGCTATTTCAATGAAAAAAAATATACGTTTTAAATTACTTGGTTATTTATTTTAATAATATTTCTATTTCGTTAATTGAATTATTTAACTGTCAAAAGCGTTTTAACAAAAGATATCAAAACCCGGGATTTTTATTTCACAGAAAAAAAAACATTCATTTATATAATTGGTATTATATTTCCATTTTTTGCATGTAAAACAAATAAAAATATAAATTTCATTTACGTTATTGATACCAAAAAGACCTACCTATATTTGATTGAGATAAAAAAAAATTTGTATAGGCCAAAATAATTTTTCCTAAAAAAACCCCTTGAATATCTTCTTGTTTTCATTCATTTGGCATAATAGTGAAACGAATTATTAAAACTTTTTTTATAATAAAGTAAACTATCCGAGTAATTTTCCAAGCGCTAAAAAAAAAAGCAACAAAAAAATCCGTGGGGGTATTCAAACACATATATGCACAGCTGTCACTTTTTTTGTTTGAAAATTTTCATCCTACCAGCAGCAGCCGTAGAGTTTAAAAAACTATAACTGAATTTCCAACGGAATATATCCGTGTGCAAAATGACGAAAAATAAAAGATATATACCTGGTTGCCTGATGCAGGCACTCAAAAAATTCTTTTTACTTGATGAACGTAGTTTCTACTTTTATCCTTCCTCCTAAATTCAATTTTGTCAGTTATCCATTAGCCTGTAATTCTTCCTGTAATCCCACAACCGGTATATTACGTATATCTACGTATTCACCTGCACTTAGTCTTCACTTTACTTGATCGAATCTTTTCATCAGCTATTTTTTTTTAAACTAAAAATCACTCAAATAAATCATTTCTAAATTAAATATCCCATTTTACACACAAAACCATCACTAACTAGTCACCAAAACATTCTAATATATTTTTTAAATGCCTAAAAAATTATACAACACAAAATAAATTTAATTCTCCGCAGTTATTTTATCGAAAATTGCATTTTAAAACATTTTAATAATTTTTTTCCCCCGTATTTAGTTGGATATTTTCATATTATTGACTGATAAACATGAAACAATGTGCACTCGTGTGTTTTTCGAAAAAGACAAGACTAAAGCATCGTGTCTTTACTCGAAGAAAATTATTAAACTACTGACAACCGGCGAATTAGTGAAATGGAAAGTCAGCTAGAGGATAGAAAAGCTAGGGAGGGATGTGATTGACATTGCAGACAGAGAGATATTCACAAAGTGTCATCAGCAGCAATGACCACAAAAATGGTTGGAAGTTTGTCAGAATATAATTACTGATATATCTATTTTTATTTTTGGCGCAGATTGC
This sequence comes from Macrocentrus cingulum, assembly GCA_002156465.1. Classification (NCBI taxonomy): domain Eukaryota; kingdom Metazoa; phylum Arthropoda; class Insecta; order Hymenoptera; family Braconidae; genus Macrocentrus; species Macrocentrus cingulum. The sequence goes on along the minus strand of MVJL01000814.1, from coordinate 38,955 downwards.
CCGTGTCTTGTGTAACAAATATTTTATGCACCTCAACGCTCAAATTAAATCATGCTACATTGCAGAAATAATATTTTTATAAAATATATAGCTAAGGCAAATTGTGCGTCAGGTGCCAAGAGGAACATTAAACTCGATTCACAAAGTTTTCGAACCATAAAATAAAATTCGCGATTTTCTGCATTCAACTGGCCTCGCATTAAATCAAGTTCTCTACACGCCGGAAATCATCACACACACGAGTGGTGAGAGCTATAAAACAATTGATCTAAAGTGTTTTTCCTACGCCTTATATATTTACCACGTAAACTTTTCTCTTTTAAAGTTTTTTTTTATCGTGATCGATATAAAAGCAATTCACTTAAAAATTTTCGTCATCGTTAAATAACAATTTTAACCGGAAAAACAAAATCTACGATTTAATATTTGGACTAGTATAGATGATTTTTAATTCATAAATCAGCCTAATGTCATCGTGAAAATTTTTTTCAACAGCTAATATCTCAATAACAATTAATCTAACGTTAAAAATGCTAATGACTTTTTTATAGATAATTAAGTTGTCCATCTTTTATGTAAATAAAATTTTTTTATAGGACTCACGGTTTTCAACTTGTAGCTCTCTTAGTCACAATAAAAATAATATGACTCAAGAGAGAAATTTTTGTTTATTGTTTTCAAAGTGATTTTCCTCATCTTGGGAATATATTTTTTTGTTTTTAAGGTCGGCAATAATATCAAGCAGTATTTTATTTGACATATAAAAAATTCTGTTGTCGCAAATAGTCCGATAAATATTCTAAAAAGTGTGAGAGGGAAATCCCAGCGGAGAATGGTCAACTCGGCGGGTTATACAGAAGCCGTGTTGTCGCTGATATGAGGTACAGAGAGAGAGTATAAACACAGACCTAGTACATATACTATAGGCTATATATACAAACGAGAATTGTGTTTACATAGCGGCGAAGGAAAATACAAAGAATTGACTATACGCTTGGGTTTATTGACAACTTAATATGTCGACAAATAAATCATATTATTTGATGGTTGGGAATTTTTATGACGTTGAAAATGAAATTATTGACGAATATGAATCAGATATGTGCAGTTATTAATATTGTGAATCAACGACAATTGCCAATAAATACAACTTTATCGCGAGTAAATACACTTTATCAATGTCAATAGGGACGACGAGGAAGCAAATAATGCGCGATGCTTTGCAGTATATAAATCCAATATCGAGCGCAATCTGCGCACTCTTGTTAGAACACAACTCGACGAAGAAAATAAAAAAAAAAAAAATGCGTGAGCTCTTGATAATCCTCCTGGGAATTTCTCTAATAGCCATTTCACTGGCAGGTAAGTTAAAAGCTCTTTAGTGCGTTATAATATGTATAAATAAAATTTTCCGTCTTCTTTACTGATATAACTCTATTTTTTTAAGTTTTAAAAAATAGTGTACAAATACATGATCAACATTTTTACTCACATTTGTAGCAAAATATTCGCTACATTTAATTCCATTGCATGTTATTATTTATTCCAAAGTTGGTAAAAGCATTGTATAATCGTATTTCAGCTGCTATTTCGTATTTTACTCGCTGTTCTACATTTCATATATTTCGATAATATGCAAATTCTGAGCAAAATCCAACGTCCCGAAGCATTTAAACATAATATAATAGAAAAATAGAGTTTTATTCACTATTTTTTATGTTATTATTGAATTATTTTTTCTATTTTTTGCCAAAGAAAAAAATCAGTGAATAAAATTGAATCCTTTAAACCGATGGAAAATGGAAAAAAAAATTTTATTCTATCAAAAATAATTCAAATTCAAATTTTTAATGGTTGAAAACCTAATAAAATATGTTATATGTAACTTTACTAATTCATTCAATTGTTTATTCATTTCTTTTTTTGGCTACGAAAAAAAATTTAATGAGTTAATAAAATTTTGTTTTTCTTAATGAACCAATACTATGGGCTTAAAAAAAAATTCGATTTTTTTCCAATTTTAAAAATAAACTTTGATTTTTTTTGAATTTTTAAGCTTAGAAAATTTATATAAATCTATATACATATGTATAATTATTTACATGATGAGAAAACTTGACAACAAAAATAACAGTTCTAACAACCAAAATTACAGATACCGAAACCTCAGAATGTGGAGTTAATGAAGAAATGAATGATTGTGGAAGAATGTGCGAGCCAACTTGCGCAAATCCCGTACCAAACCGAAGAACCTGTCCGTCAATAGTAAGTATACAATCTCTCAAAACCAGTCTCCTAGATACAAAACAAAAATATATTTAAACAATTACAACACTAAATCAATTTTATTTCCTTCCGCACACAGGTTTGCACTCAAGCAACACGTCGTTGTCGGTGCAAACGCGAATTCCTCCGGGACGAGAACGGCTTTTGCGTTGACCCAGAACTCTGTCCGTCCACCAATTAAATCAAGATTATTTCCATCAACTAACCCAAGCAATTTTAATTTTAAAAAATCACTAAGACACAATAAAAAACGAATTATATGTATATCTGTGAAAGCTTTTGATTTTTCTAATTTTCCAACAAGTGTGCTTTTGAAAATAATGCTTACGAGAATTCAGATGAAAATAAGAGGAGCTTATCTCTGCCTGTATGCGCGTCAGTAGCAAAACTCCACGTAATAGCGCACGCCAGAGTTTCGTGCACAGAATTCGCTTTGCGATAATAACCTGACATATTTTTTCAAAATTCATATCTCTAATATATAAGTAAATATTCACGTTTCAAATGACCTAAATAATTTTTTTTTATCCATATATATTATAAACGTGCTACAATTTATATATAAATTAAAATCCCGTGTATATATATGTATACTCATGCGTGATAGAAAAGAGTTCAAATGTTCGATATATAATCTAATAATACAGTAGCTTTTTTTATTATTATAGACACACGCTACGCTATGTACTATTATCAATTATTGAAATACGGCTGTCAAGAAGCGATTAAAATACAGTGGTCTATATATTTGATTTATTTATTTTACCTATATACGTGTTTCATATTCATAAATAAATAAATAATAGAGAGAGGCCAAAGAGGAATAGCTTTTAATGGAACAACGAGAATAAAAATAATAAAAAGAACGTGACACAATATGTATCTAGTTGAATATATAGTGCTTGTATATATAGCAGAGTTAACTCACCAGTTCTCGATTACGCCAACGTTTGAAAAGTTGGGTGGAAAGCTTGCGGCTGCCATTGATGGTCGTGCTGCAATTTTGTTCACTCTCTCACGTCTGGTATTCACCGGTTTTCACCACTAAAACACACAAAATCAACAATTTTATCAACATCCACACTCTAATAGAGAGAAAAAAAAAATTAATTAACTTAAATATATATAATAAAAAAATTAGTTTTGCACACTTTTTCTACGAAGCTTACGGATTATTAAATTTTTTATAAGAGGATATGCATTTTATTTTAATTTTTCAATCAGCTATATTCCGTATAATTTGTTCGAAGGATGTCATAAAAATGTTAGGATGATCATTAAGCTATTAGAAAACGGTAATTGCACGGTGAGAATTCACGTCCTTACACTTAATTGGTGCGTGAGCTAATTAACTCACAGAAAGGATCGAATCGTGAAGGCGTATTGGATTAGTAGGGATACAAGAACTTTGAATGTCGTATATTCACAGATGAGAGGACACATGGAGGCGAATTGAAGTGGATATATACTGTGTATACATATAGAGATAAAACCATAATGAAAATCCATTGTTTGTATTCTATAGCTATTGTGTCTGAGACGTTCCACTAACTTTCTGTATCACCATTGTTCACAAATTTTCACTGAAAGTTTGTGTTCTTGCCAAGATCACCAGTAGCAAACATCTTTATGAATAATAAAAATTTTTTAGAAAAAAAATAAATATCTTCTGATGTATATATCCACTGAACACGCTCCAATTTGAAAAAAAAATAAAAAGTTTTATGAAAAAATTGCTTATAAAAACATTTGAAAGTAACTTTTGTAATATTTAATAAGCAAAAAAAAAATTTTTTTTTTGTCAAATTTCCAAAGGGGTACCCCTTGGAAATCTCGTTGTTTTTGTGATTTTTTTGGTTTTTTGAGGATATCTCGATAAGTAAAAAAAATACCGAAAAATGTTATAAGAGTAAAATGATTTGGGATGCAATTATCTATAAAAAACGTGAAATAAACTTTTTTATAAGTCTCTTAGTTTTTCAGATATTACCGATTTTTAAAAATTTTTATTTTTCAAAATATCTCAAAAACAAGGTGAAATATCACAAAAATTTATTCCACATTTTTTGTAGGTTATTTAATTTCCTATCATTTAACTCCTACCAAATTTTTCATTATCTTGTTTATTTCTCAAGTTATCAGCAAAAAACCAGAAAAATCACAAATATCCCAAGATATCCCTCACAAAACTTTACAAAAAAAAAAATTTTTTTTTTCTTCAACTAAATGTTTTAAAAATTATCATTTTTAAATATTTCGTTCCAATTATTATTGAAACTTATCCCCAACCAACTATTTAACGTATATAACCTGAAAAAAAAGATTACAAAATTACACATCGGGGAAAAAAAAAGTTTTTTTTTTCCATGGTATAATTTAACAACGCCTTTGATCAAAAAGCAGAAAATGAAAAAAACAATATGCGCACGAATACAAGCGCGCAAGCGAGAGAGAAAATCTCTGAGCGTTAATTAGTGCCGAGTATATGCGATATATACATCATGCACCATCAGTGGGGTTGAATTGTATTTTGTAATGAAAAGCTTGCATCCACACACGCACGCATACATATTGTATACATGTATAGAGTTCCTATATATATGTATATACTGTATGCCCATTTTCCCTGATATTTGATAGGTTTTCGCGTTATCATGAAATAATCAGATTAACCCGATTTGACGTCATTACAATGCTCGTCTTAGTCTGTGAGATTTTGGCACGAACAACACGAGATAGCCACCACACGAATGTTGCCTAAAATCTGAAACTCTCGCCAACATTTCCTCTCCAGTCTCGTAGAATTTAACCTAAATTACCAGCATTTCTCTTATACCTCGCTACACAATCTCAAGAACGTTATATTGGATGAGAACTTTCCAAACAAAACAAAAAAAAAACATTACAACTAAAACGTGGAAATACTTTAAATTATTTCCATAATAAAAAAAAATTAAGTTTAAATTGGAAAACATTGATAGAATTAAATATTTATAAATTGACGATTAATTTTACGCGTAAACGGAGCTCAAGTGCAAATCGATAAGTTTCCCCTTTGCCGCTTCAAGACTTTGAAATGTTTCCAAGGCAAAACTGTGCTTGGACGGTTACCAAGTGTGACGGTGCAAAAAAAAGAATAAAAAAATTGAGGAAGAGATCTGTCTGTGAGGGACAGCCAGACGCCACATCCAGGATATATAATGACTCTGTGCGACGACGAAGAATTTTCTAAAAGGAAGTTTATACATCGATCTCGTGTGCCACCATTATATGCAAACGATCGCATATCGCGGAAAGTCTTAATTTATATGTATCAAGTAGATAGAGAAGAGAAAATTTCTATGTGAGTTATATATTTGTACCCTCACATCATCATCATCATCATCGGCACTTTTCCCCCGTATACCTTTGATGCCCTCACATTTGTTCTCGTATCTGAATTATAGAGAAAGAAGAGTAGGAAAGATGGAGAAGGGCTGTTACGCGCGTGGAAATCGATGAATTTATTCGCGGTCCATTTGGCAACGAGCTCGATGCGGCCACGTAATTCATGCGATACATACGCCAGTATATCGACTAAGACTAAAAATAATATTGTACATGTTTTATTGCTGTTTATAAATGCTGCTTCAATCAAATTTTTCACGATATATTTATTATTATTATTCATAGTTTTTTTTTTAATGACGACTTCTGATTTTTTAATTTTTTCAATATTCGATATAAATTAGAAATAATTCAAAATCATTTATATTTTTTTATCAATTAAGTAAACAAATAAAAATTACTCCACTTCATCGCCAATGACATTCGTGTTCTAATAGAGTTTTGTGGCTTATTCTTCCGATGAATTTTATTCAATTGAAAAATTAATAAATTACTATAAAATAAAATTCACTTCGGCCCACTTATTTCAAGTCTATATACATTGTACTTGACGTATATAGATAAATTTTCAATAATGCGTAGAAACACATTAATATTTGCATATCACACACTATTATCTAAACTTGGTTAGTTGAAAAGTTTATTCCGCGGTGTTTCATGCATGGGAAAACTCATTCCAACAGAATTATCACATATCTACTTCTAGAGGTAAATACCGAGAGAAAGAGAGACGACGATGGAGCACATCAAAAAGCAAAACGAACCACGCCTTAAACATATGCTCATCAATTTGCTATTTACATTCTCATCATACATAATATTTAAACTACGATTTATACTCTTTGAAAATGCTTTTGATTTACCATCAGTTGCATTTTCAAACTGAGTGCAAACTTTCAATTTTGAAATTGCTAACCGTCATAAAATAAATACTTGCAATAAAGATCAATTGAAAGAAGTCAGTTTACACTGAGAAAATAAATTTAATTAAAATATTTGTCTGTTCTAATTATAGAATGCGAGATATTTAAGAATGAATAAAATTGTCAGAGAGGTCGATTCACCGATTAATTAATTTATTAAATTGATTATTAATTGTCCCATTTATTATTATTTTGCATGGAAATATACAGAAAAATACATCCAATGTAATTAAACTTGATTTAAATGCATCATTTTGTTTACAGCGAAAATATTTCATTGAATATTTTACTCAAGAAGTAATTAAAAAACAAATTATTTCAACATAAAAAAAAATAGAGTAAAGTATTTTTTTCAATCAGAGGATTTGAGTTTTTCTGCTTTAAAAGAGAGACACAATGAAAATTCTCACGACGACTATTTTCGATATAAATGTTTGAGCGGATCAAGAAGTGCGTCCCGAGAGAGCACGAGAATTAACCCTGACGTCTCGTCGTCGGGTCGTAACTCGGCGGATAAGTGGTAAAGGAGAATGAACGTGGAGGATGTAGTGCGAAAGGGAAAAAGATAAATTGCTCAGAGATGAGCCCAGTCTAACTCTGAGTTTCAAGCGTCACGTTGCTCGTCATGTCGTCATAATAAATTTACGCGAAAATTTACCTCAAAATATCTATGCAAGCAGGTCAAAATTTTTTCGTACAACACTGCAACACTGTATTCTATTACCCAATTAACACACTCGGCCAACTAACCCTGACGCGACCACGCCGTGTCTCATTTTTCACGTGCAATTTTTTTTTGTTTTTATACTTTTATTATTAAGATTTATCTTTAGGCATACACACGGACAATTCAGTAATATTTATGATAAATTTTGTGCAAACAATCTAAAATATATCATTAATGATAATAAAGCGTAATATCTTTTTTTTTTGTTAGCTCATTAAATAAGCGAGATAACGAAAAATGTTATCAGAGGTAAATAATAGAAAATTTAATTCCCAAGAACAAAATGTAGAATGAATTTTTACTGTTTTTTGCTTTGTTTTTGTGATATTTTAAAAAATAAAAATTTTTTCAAAAATAGAGGAAGATAGAAAAAGTTTAATTCGACGGAAAAAAAATCATGAAAATTTTGTATGAGATTTGCAGAACATATAAATGAGATTTCCCAATAGCGTGTACCAATTGGAAATTTTTTTTATCACACTTAAACGTCCTAGAATTCATCAGAAATAATTTAGTATGCGATATACTTATTTAAAAAACTATTTCCAAGCATAAAAAGCTTGTCTAAATTCAAATATATCAAAAAAGAGTGTTTTTTTGCAAATAAAATGATGAATGCATGTCTCAAGATTTGCGCAAGTAGCAATAGAATAGTTAAAATAGTTTTAAAAATGATATACAATACATTCAACAGATAAGAAAGTTCTATTTCTTGTACTACCAGGCTTATAAATCAGCGTTATATCAACTAAAATCAATGGCAGCCAAAGTTCTCGAGTTTAACACGCCTCCACATAGTCTGGTCAGTCGGTCATCCGGTTTCAGGTTGAAATCTATACGAGTAAGTGAAGGTATATACACAAACCCATATTATCTATAGTCTCTGTTATATTTTATATTACAATATACAGATAGAATTAAATATTGAAATAAATGGGCGCCTACATCGCACGAATGATCCATCAGATTTTCCAAACAAAAGCAAAGTGCTTGTGCAGCAGCAAGATTGATCTAGGGCCACAGCGGACCAAAAGGTAAAGTCAAACATGGACTACTTGCATTTCCAATTTGCAAATGTGTTTGTCGAATGTTGACTGAGCTTAACGTGAATAGAATCGACTGGTTTGACCAGCGAGTGAGCAACGAGATTGTGTCGGTTTTCTCCTATACTACTGCACGTCCCTCTTTGCGCTCGCGACTCACGCATAAAACTGTATACACAAGTCTATAGATGAATAAGCGACCCGAGGGAACGATTAAGTTGCAAAGCTTAATGGCTTTTTCCATCAGTACCACCTTTTTCCTATCATGCTCTTCATGCTAATTGCATTAACAGCCAGTCCTCTTTATTCTCCCGCGGATAAAACAGTAAAAATTAATTTGATTAAGAGGATAAAGTCGCTTGTTATTATCGTGAATTTTTTTTTTTTCAAGCATCTATAGTGTCATGGATTATGTTGCGAGCTATAGTTTTTTCATGAGTTTCTTGCTTTTGTTGAGAAAAATTTGTTTACACAGAAGATATAATTATCTCTGATGCTTTGTTTGATTATAAAAGAAAAAAAAATATTATTTTAACATGAAATAATCCGGCTAATTTTCTTTGCTGTGATATTAATTTTATCTTTAATTACATTTGACACTGTTTTTTTAAATTCTGATTTATATTTTCTACTCCTTCAAATTTCCGTGCTAAAGATTGATATATCACGTGTCTAAAATGAAAAAAGTGCATTATCAAAAAATTGAAAGCACTTTACTTACTAATATTTTAATATGGATACGAGTTAGGCGGATTTTGCTAATAACTTTTTTGGTAGCTGATAAAATTGTCTACAAAAAAGGTCTCTTAATAAAATGTTTATTTTCAATAGTTTTGAGGATATTTCATTTCAAAACAGCACAATAATTTTTTTTATATCCGCCCGTTTAGGCTTTAGACACGCGATAAATATATCTAAAAATAAAATCTATGGAATAATTGAGAAACTGATGGATGTATGAGCGATAGAGTTCAACAATGTCGACGAACATTGGGTAGGACGCAAAGACTGAGGATATATAAGGCGAGAAAATAAAGAGGTTGAGGTAAATGCGGTAAACCGACCCTATTGTGCCCGGGAAGTTCTTGAGACCAAAAGGACCGTCTCATCCCCCTTGAGATCCTCATTCGACTTCCTCTTTTCTCTTTCACGCGACGCGCGAACCCTTGTCCCTATTTGAGTGCTCTGATATATATTTCCCTCACGGTGCTTGCCACGATTTGTCGTGCGGTATCCTCAACAATGCCACACACTCTTTAAAGAGGAGTTATAGAGGGGATGGTGATGTTTTACAACCCTTCATCGCTTCAGTGTCTTAAAATAAATCGTATGTGAGGCGCTTTTTTTTTACGTAACATCACGCGTATGTGTGTGCGCGATGTTCTTTTATGTATTTTCCTTTATTTTTAAAACGCGATGAATATTTTCATCACAATGCCTTTGAGTCAAAGTTCCCTGGTCTCACTCGACGCGAGTGCCTCCAGGGAATGAAACCGCGATTCCCAAGGATTTATAATGTCGTTCACCTGTGCACATATTCATCTGTTATATATACAACTTTTTTATCATCTTACACTTTTTTTTTCTCCTCCACGCTCGCTTTTACAGTCAAATTGCGCTCAGAGGTTCATCTTAGAAAATGAGGCAGAGAGAAGAAAATATGGTGCCGTGTGGTAAGAGTTTGTTTTACGAGCAAACTTAACTGTCTTTTCTTATAACATTATGTTTTTTTTTTCATACACCTATACATAAAATAATACTAAAATTCGGAATAAATTATATCGCGTACCTATAATATTTTTTTTTGTTAGAATGTTTCGATATCTCAATAAATAAACGAGATAGCGAAAAATATTATCAGAGTGAAATGATAGAGAATTGAATTTTCTATAAAAAATGTTGAGTAAAGTTTTTTAATATTTCCCCTTGTTTCCAAGATATTTCAAAAAAGTTAAAAATACACAAAAATACCAAAAATAAAACAAAAAATTATCTTACATTTTTTGTAAGGAATTTAATTCTTAATTAATTAAATCTTATAAAATTGTATGTTATTTTATTTATTTACCGAGTAACCACTGAAGAAATAAAAAAAAAATCCCGAAAACGAGAAAAGTTCGCTTGAAAACTTTCACTAAAAAATTAAAAAAAAAAATTTTATTGCAACTAAAAGTTTTAAAACTTATTTTGTATATGTTAACATTAATAAAACATGAAAAATACTAGAATTTTTTACACTTATAAAACACTTAACGCTGCGATTTTATAGAAAATTTTCAAATAGCACTTTGTCAAAATTTCTTTCTTTCCAGATTGAAAATAATGACGCTGGCATTATTTACGAGAAATGTCTCGACAATGACACACACGCAACTTTGGGGAGAAAAACCGCCTCTTTTGGCAAAAAAAAAATCGTCTATTGTTGCGAAAAAAAAAAAAACTGACTGCGAACAATCGTGGTAATGGAAAAGCTCGACACATATGCGCAACCACATCGAGATCAAAAAAATTTTCTCCTATATAAAGTCTTATGTGTGCGGTGTTTTTTTATTTCAAGCCATCTCACGGAGATAAAGTTCCTTAAAAATCGCGCGGAGACATCTCTATATAGATATACTTTTAGTATATATAAACATATATAAAGAGCTTGGCAGTATTTGCGCTGGCATGGAGTATAAATCGATGCACACTCGTCGTCGCTCACTACTAACTCGCGTTGCTCTGTTTTCTACTTTATACTTTTTTTCCCCTCTGCAGTGTTGTAACCAGCTCTCAATGTATACTCTAGATGTACCGCGACAAGAAAAACAAATAGTTGAAGCAATAAATACTGAGATCATGTATAAAAATTGACATAATAATGAAAAAATATGGTATAATCGATTTAATCCATTTCTTTTCGTGCAAATTAAATTTTTTTCAAGGTATTTTAGTTTTATTTTTATACTCTCAAGGCAATAGATAATCGGCTTCTCGTGGATAGAATTTTTTTTTAATTGGAAAATCACACGAAAACTTATGTATTACGTAATTTTTTTAAATTAAAATTAAAAAAATATTTTCAAGGGTTAATTTCAATGTCACAGAGCTTAATATTCTTCAAATTACAAATTTTAATTCAATTGTAATTACTATAAAAGCAATAATAACTGAATTAACTTCTTTTCGAAGGAAAAAATATGATTGAAAACTCGTACATCATCGATCGGTTCATTTCCGCAAGAGCTTAAAGGATTAAATCAATAAAATTTAATTCAAGAAATATTTTCAACGAAGTAACTTTATATCAGTCGCTAATTTTTTTTTTTTTCACTAATTGAAAATTAATTAGCTTTCCTCGTATATGATAAAATAATTGGAATTTTTCAGATACTTTGCTAATAATTTAAAAAACGAATTAATAATATGAAAATTAAATTTTCGCAATTTTTAAATGAATTGTATATTATGAATTAAATATATATTGCATCTTGAACATGAGAAATTGATGAGAGAGAATGGCGTGAAGGATGTAAAACTAGAAGATCGCGATGTGCAACGTGTTGCGATTAACGACCCGCAGCAAGCACAGCAGAGGAAAAGCCTGGGCGCGTTGATTATCGCCGGCAGTGGGCTATCGGATTTCGATAAACATTCGCATGGAAAGGTGCAAATAGAGGAAAACGTGGCTGAGTGAGAAGCAGATAGAAAGGATCAGATGCATGCAGTGGCCCTTTTCCCCGCTCTCATTCACTATATATACCCACCACCGCGCGCGTCACTCTATATATACAACCAGCAACCATCAGATTCATTTTATATCTATGGCTCGATCAAAACGCTTTCATTATAAATTCAATCTCCGACTGACGTGAAATTTTATCGTTCATTCTGTCAAAACGTTCGAATCGTTAAAAAGACATTAATTTTTATTTCATATTCATTTGACTCTTCACACTTTTTTATTCTATTTTTTTTTTTAGTTTTATTTTTTAATGATACACATAGAAATTTTAAATTTTATCTATCCTGATTTTTTTTTTTAGTTCAATTTTGTAGGCTATACCTCAATTGAGTTTTTTATGTACATCGCTGATGACACACACGTGTTTTCCCCCGGGATAAGAAGAAAAATCCTAAAGAAAATTATTATTTTCAGTGGTAAAAAGCTTTTTTTTCAATTTATTTATGATATAGTCAATGGAAACCGGGATTTTCACCGAAATATACGACTGAAAAAACATTCATCAGTGCGTTTAAAAATAATTTGAAAGTTAAAAAAATTGATATATGTAGAAATAAATGATTTTTAAATATTTTTGTTTTATTTATGTCAAGAATTTTTACTAAAGCTTTTTTTTTAATACCTAAATCTTACTATTTTTGATAGGAAAAAAAATTTTCTGAAGCGATTTTCTGCGAAAAAAGTAAATTTTCCACTCAAATAAAATCCGTGACTAGTATAGAGAGACGAATCTATAAAACCTATACGCAGAAAAAATTCAATAAAATAAAATTTAAACGGCTGAAAGATGGAAAAGTTTATATGAGCGAGTTAGATTGCAGAGAGTAGACTGAAGTAGTGTTAATAACTAAAAATGCTCATGGCCCCCGCGATGCGAACTTTCGTCGGAGCGGGGCGTAATTAATTTGCCGGCCGTCCATTGGAAACTATGCGTATACCCTTCTGCCATTGAACAAGTCGCCCGCCTTTTTCAACTCACTTCTCACACTGAGAGCAAAAGTTTACCAAAACTTTTCCCTCCCGACACCGATGTCGTCTTCATATATTCGATTAGTTCGATTAGTTGACGCAGCCGCATTGGAAATACTTCAACCCACTTTGAAATTATCGTAAATTTTGTGTTTTCCAACTCAATCGATGATGGTAAATCATTACTGAACTGTCCTCAACTGCCTATTTCAAACTATCATACTCAATCAAAGGAAATTCCATCCATCATAGACGTTTTCACCGTGATAACAGACTCCAGTTGACAATTGTTTCTTTGAAAACGTAATTTTCAACGTGTAATCATTGAAAATATGATGTTACACAAGAAAAATGATAGTCAAATCATGTCTGGTAACTCATTTAAATTGAAAACTTATTCATCCTCTATTATGTAATTTAAATAATAAATTTGGTGATGACGAGACCAGATAAATTTTAAAAAATTCTCATTTTTCAAGATATCTCATAAACAAAGCAAAATATCAAAAAAATTTATTCTACATTTTTTATAGAAAATTTAAATTCACATCATTTATCATTAGTAACATTTTTTGTTATCTCGTTTATTTACTGAGTTATCGAATTATTAATGTGATAATAACTATACTATATATCCGCCCTTTGGCACTTTGTCTGACCACATACAGTGAATATCGTCTGTTTCTACTAACGCCAAACTCACTACCCCCTCTCTTTTACATGGAAACTGTACATGGATATTTAATTATTTCCAAACTAATTTTCGATAATTACTACGAAAAAAATTTATGTTGAATATATGTCAAAATTTAATAGCAATAAATTGATAAAATTTTGCTTGGAGGAGATCCCAAACATATATTTCATCTACCACCAACAAAAACATATTTTTGAGCGATTAAAAAATTTTAAACAATTAAATCCAACGAAAATTCCAATTAAAAAAAATTTTTATGCTAATAATATCATTGTAAATAGCACGATAGAACATAATTTTTTTTTTTTTGCCAAATTGATCACGAAAAAAATATATAAAATTAAACATCGATACTCAATAGTATAAAAGCGTTAACGATATCACCATAAACCGGGGAAATATTCGGGGTTTTCCCTCCCTCGCACCCTCATCCCAACAGTGTCGTTGAAATATGAAATTATTTTTCCTGAAAAAATTCCATCAGGTGAAGTTGCCGAGGAAAATTCCACCGATGTAAATTATCCGTCGCATGGAGAATTCCTCATGAATTTTGACTAAGTAAAGAGAGAACATAAAAGCGAAAGGATCGACGCGGATGGAAGCGAGCGAAAGAATTTAAATTAAACGCGTGAGACAGAGAGGAGAGAGAGAGAGTGGAGGAAAAAACCAAAGTGGATAAACTCACGTGTGCATGGTCCAACGTATATTTTATTGGACGTTTCAACTGCATTGGTTTCTCTGTGTCCTTTCACACAGAGTATAGAAAAAAAATATATATCTATATACCCGTCAGAACCAAATGCATTGCTGCAAGCGTTCGCAATTTATATAAAAAAAATAATGATAAAATTCTAAAAAAAAAAAAAATTTTTTTAAGCTGCCAACAGCAGGATATGGACGGAAGGGATGTTTTATTTGACGATGGCAATGATCAATTCATGCGAAGCGACGAACTGGACCAGATGTTAGCTAAATTTGTACTCAAAGCTCTTATAGGTATGTTGGCTGATGCCTCATTGCTCCTCTCACATCAGATATACACCGTGTGTGTGCATATCACCATCTGCAACAACTGTCATACTGTCCGATTCGCTCCTCTCTCTGATGTGAAAGTTGTCTTCTACTTAATCTAATTACTCTATGTCACCTATGATTTCATCAGGCTTTTATTTTACATTCTTTCTCTATCTAAACTGCGTTAATTTAGCGTGTGAGGAAATATTCCGTCACAATCAAAATCAAACAATTATCTATCACCTATAAAAAAATAAAAATTTTACATAAAAAATTTATTAAACTTTACTAATTCAAGTAAATCAACTAATCACCATAATTTCAATAAGCATTAAACAATTGAAATAAAAAATCTAGAACAAAAAAAAATCAAAAATAATTATTCTACAATATATAGATCTGCCAAAAAACTTCAAATTTACAATTAAAAAAAAAAAAGCCATTCGGCGGCCGAAATGAAAGGAGATTTCTTTCAAATCTCTCATCGGGTCTTTTATAGAATGATGATAAAAGGCCGTAAAAGACGAAGAAATAATTAAAATAACTAAAAAAAAACGACATAAAATTTTTTTTACACCCTCCTATCAACGATGACGCAGAAAAAAATATCGCTGACCCTCGACCCCCTTGCTGCGCTGCATAAAAATGTAATCATACCTGAAGATTCAATATAAACCACTGAAAATATTGACAAGATAATCTTCCAAGTAGAGTTTTATCGTTTTGTCCACTTTACACTAGTTTTTTTCCAAGTACTATCACTCAGTTTCAATAACACTCGGTAGGACATCAATGATTCAACACGTATAGGATAGCCTGGAGGACCGCATTGCATGGACACACCTCGCGCAATCAATGGAAAAAATATATATAATATTGTACATCTATCTCAAAAACTGATGGTGCAATTTTCTGTTTTGTTTTTTTCCACTGTTAAAAAAATAAAAATTAATCACGTGTGTTTGGCTTCACAGGTGGTCACACAGGAAGTCTCGGACATGTTTGCCACATTTAGCCTCAGCATCAATATTGCACATTTTGAAAAGAAGAGAAAAAAAAGAATAAAACTTATCCCATTGACGGCATGAGCAATAAGCCTCTATAGATCTGCATCACACGGCACTCACAGTGGACAACGATTGAAAAATCATGATTTCAATGGATCAGGATGTATATATGTATATATCCGTGGCCGCGTTCACTGTGCGATTACGTGGCGGAAGGGGGATGAATATTCGCGTCTCCTTCCCGTCGCGCTCGGCCTGTAACTGAGCGGTGGCGCGGCTTCGGCCCACGACGACGACGACGCCCGGCGCCGCGACGTAAGAGAGCAAGGGAGAGGGCGCGAGCCAGAGGGGGCGCGACGTGTCGAGGGTGACAAGAGGATAGCACACTCGTGTGCTTACAGGGGTGCAAAAGGGATGCCGCAACCGTATATATATTTTCTCTGTCGTTTGCCAAGCGCTTTATATACATAAAACGCATGCGCGTGGCGCAATCGCGTCCCGGCAACCGGTGGCACACCGCCGGTATTTATATATGTATGTGTATAACCCATAGAACACACATAAACACCCTTGCCACACACTTGCGCACGGCGACGAGATGATCCAGAGGAAAAAAATTTCCATCACTTGAAAAAAGTTACCGATATTCTATAAAATTAATAAAAAATTCACATTAAATGTTTTAAAAATGATTTTTGTAAAGTTTGATGGAGAAAAAAAAAATTTTTTTTTCTAGTCAAATTTTGAGAGGCGAACCCCTTCGAGATCAGGCCATTTTCACAATTTTTTCAGTTTTTTTGCGATAACTTGATAAATAAACAAAATAACAAAAAATTTTATAAGACCTAAATGATTGAGGGTTCAATTATCTACAACAAACTTTAAATAAACTTTTTTGTCATTCCTTTAGTTTTTGAGATATTATTGATTTTTGAAAATTCTTATTTTTCAAAATATCTCGAAAATGAAGCAAAATTTCCAAAAAACTTATTCTATATTTTTTATCGGGAATGAACTGTAGAATCAATTAACTCGTATGATATTTTCCATTATCAAGCTTAGTTATGGAGTTATCACTAAAAAATAAAAAAAATCACAAAAATGGCTATAGATATCCAAGAGATATATCGCTTGAAAAAATTTCACAGAAAACAATTTTTTTCTTTTCTTCTCCAAACGACCTAAAATTCAATTATTAATAAAATAAAAATTATTTGACGATAATTTACCTTATTTTGATATGGCAAAAATTTTTTCCCCCCATAAACTATAGACATCTTATTAATTTTTTCTACCTTGCACGCGACGATACCTTTAACGATTTCATCCGTATATAGCCATTTATACACATGCGATTACACACGAGGAGCTTCATTCAATCCAATTTATCTAATCCGGAAGAGAGTCCATGGTAGGAAAAAACGAAAAAAAAAAATTATAACAACAATGGATATCACGTTTTTGTCCATTTTAATTCGCGCTTTCTTTTCGAGGGATGAAAATTATACGAAAAAATCGAAGGAGTATACGGGGTTAAGTGAATAGGCGGAGAAGGAGGGTATAGCATTTTCAATGGCTTTGCCGTGCGGGGGTATATATGTGCATAACACAGAGACACAGAGATATTCGAGGAATCGTTATCTGGCGTATTGCGTCGGCGGGAAACGAGCACAAAACTCGGCGTTGACGATTGGAAAAGAGTATATAACTGGAAAGCGGGGGAGAAAATGCGCACTAATGGCCAGACAATGACCGGCGTTGCAGGCCCTACAGCTTTAACGATGCGTTGGAAACTTGGGTGAATGACGACGAGCTTCCATCACTAAAATCTTCCTCTATATACCTCACCCCGCGCCTGCAGATATGAACAAAAATTTCCAGACTCTTTAGCGAGAGCGCACACAATAGTACGTTGATTTGTTTCTCATTTTGAGTGCCATTAAAATGCGTTTTCTCTCCCACAGTCTATACATTATGTTTCAACTTTCAATCACAACTTTTTTTTCCATCAGTTTAATAATCGCTCGAAATTTATTTCTATAATTTGCAAGAATTTTTTCAGCACGATAAACATTTTTTAAATCACAAAAAAAAACTTGGATGGAAAAAAAATTCCTTATTATTAATAAATTTATGCATTAATTTTATTTGAAATAATTTAAAAATCGATTAAATTCATAAGAAATATTTCTTTCCGTGAATGTTATTATTTATTAAATTTTTTTTTTAACTGGTGAAAAATCACAATATCAATATTTACTTCTGAAAAATATAGCTTCAATTTAAAACGTTAATAGAGAGAAGAAAAAAAAAGTTGATGGTGGTAAATATAGATACAGAGTGTTTGTATGTAAAAAAGAAGGGGATGATGCATTTTGTGGCAGAGTAGATACAGACATATCAACTGTCTAAATGCTGTCAGACATCTCAAGCCCTCTACACCCTATTTCCTGTTATATGTATATAAATTGCTTCTATAATCGAGAATAGTCGGATATCTTACTCACTCAAAATACTCCTTGAATACCCTATTATGTATAATTTACAAAATAAAAATTTATACATTCAATTTGAAATGTTTAATAACTTAAAAAAAAAACTTTTTCAAGTATTATTTGTTTATATCTCATGAAATAAATAACGTATTGTTTGTACATATAAATGAATTTGTTAGGATGGGATAAATTGAATTTCGCGGTGGTCTCACCCCTATGTATATACTATCATCGTATATATTTACTTTTTTTTACAGCCCCTCACAAACGAATCATAGCATCGACGATATATATACTTTAAGAGCGAAAATAAAAATATGACTGATTATTTTTTCAAGATTATTTAATTAAAAAATGTTTCAATTGTTCCTATGTATATAGGATTTACTATGTAATTAAAAAATAGCGTTTGATGTTTTCAGAGATTTTTTTCTCAATGGCAGAATCGAGCATCTCGTCAGCATAGGTGTTTGTGTGTCATTCTAGCCTCAATCAAGGTGTACCTACCGTGCTCAAGGAATAAAAACGATGCAAGCAGTGAACCATAAATGAAAGTACAGAAATTCTTCAAAGAAAGACTTTCCTCTATCTAACACCAACTTCAGGTACCATCACAATTTCCTTTCAAGATTTTTTATGCGTTATTTGCAACATGATAAAATTTTTCCTATATACATTTCATGGATATCGCTCGAGAGAAACGTTTTGACCAGCGTAAAACATTTGTAAACTCATTCTAGAGTTCACTAACACAAAAATTAGTTGGATATATTTTTAATTATTTCATTCATCTACCGAATAATATGTAAAGAAAAAAAATTGAGCAAAAGTCGAGAGGGTAGGTTTTAATCAGAGTCTTTTGTCTGATTTTATTTTTCACTGTGGCTTTAATATACACATGAATCATACATGTATACTTGAACATACCTGTATGAACATCCGGATTTTTCAGTCTCCGCGGTAATCGCGAGAAAATCCTGTAGTATACGTCTGTTCTCTCTTTCCTGAAATCTCAACACCACACTCACACTCAGAGACATTGTCGTAAAAAATATATATCCTTTTCAATGCGACACTCGCGCGATGTTTCCTTGGTAGAAAAATGTTCATACTCTTTCATCTGACAATTTTTTTTTTTCGTTCAATTTCAATTCTAAAAAATTCAGGCCACATGCCATTGTTCTCGTCGTTCAATATCATCTACTCACAGAGACCATCTTTACAATCTACAATGAGCAATGTCGAATAAAAGTAAATAGAGAACAAGACACAGACTATTTATTAATAAATCCGAGGAAAAAAAAAAATAAAACACCAGGAAGGATTATTTTTCGCCTATACTATTCTTCGTCGTCAGCGAAAAAAATATAGCGAAAGAAGGAATAAAAAAACGCATCATCCTACCTAGCCACCACTGCATTATTGTGAAACGCTTGATGAATACTGACTCGACCCCTTTATACCAAGGGGTGGCACCCGGCTCTGGGAGGGTAAATGCAGTCATCGGCCGACAGATAAGCCGTTTAGCGCATAGCAAAGCTTTCGCGGTTACACTCTGTGCGAATGTTATTGCGCGGAAGCCCGATAACATTTGCGCGCTCGTTGTCTGGCCTTCATTGTTCAATATATTGTTTTATAGCTATAGATATATCAAACCAACTAATTTATCACAATATAACAAACTCAACCGACAAAAATCATTCAATACCTCAAAAATAATTTATCATCCCAAAAAAAAATTATCAATTTTCAAATTTTCTTTTTTAGTTGCGATAACTCGGTAAATAAATGAGATTATAAAAAATATCATTCAAATCAAATATTTTACCTTGTTTTTGAGATTTTTTTTTTTTCAAAAATCGATAATATTTAAAAAACTAAGAGGATTACAAAAAATTTTATTTCAACTTTTTTGTAGATAATTAAATCCTCAATCATTTATCTTTCATAATATTTTTCATTATTTTATTTATTTACCGAGTTACCAGCAAAAAACAAATAAAAAATGAAAAACTTCCAAAAATTACCTTTTGTAAAATTCTTAAACAAAAAAATTCAGTTGTAATTAGAGTGTGAAGACTTTTTATTTTGAATATACACCCTGTTAACATTAGCAACACGATGTAATTCGGCTAATTAAAAATTCTAATGAACTAAAAGTCACTTTAAGTCGCAACAGGTGCACACAAAGAGGACAATTAAAGATATCCAAGGAAACCACCACCTCTGGATGAAAAGACATTGAGAGTGGGTAAACACAGTGCTATTAACCAACTGATTTTGTTTTGTTGGAAAACCAACATATAGGCAATTATATGGCTCATAAATAAGCACAAGCTAATCATTGAAAATTCCCGGGTTAAATAGTGGAGGGTAATAAATTTATTCACATTGTCATCCACTAGATATACAGTGTCTAGTTTGCCGTGAATATCATACCGCGTATATAATATATAATAGATGTCCAAGCGAAATGCATTTAAACGCCCCGAAATACCTCGTAGATCAAAGGAAAATATTCTTACATATATAGCAAGAGAGGGTTGAGCCGTGATTCCTAACGCTGAAATACCATTCATAGATACGCCACCACACCACGACTAATTTACGAGCCAATTAATTTCCCTCTCAGTAGTAGCACAGAGGTCACATATACACCGGCTAATTCCCCGGGTGAATAATTTTTTCCCACCAGAAAAAAAAAATTCTTCATCTAATTGTCAGAATGTAAAAGTTTTGAAATATATTTGAGTCAGCCAATTTCAATGGAAACGTTTACGGGTAAAAAAAAATATATATCTAACTCACGAGGGTCATATACGCACACACTACCAATAGATATTTGTATATAAATATATATAATCTTTTCCTGAGTGAGCGACGAACATTATGGATGACATTGTCAACGACAGAGGGTCGAAGAGGACTCGCTGGCAGACAACACACGCGGTAGCATCAGTGTCGAGGGTGCAGAGTGCACGAGACACCGAATAATTCATTCCACCGTGATCCAGCGAAGCCCTCCACCCATACTGCATCCACCTCGCAGAGCGATTTTGGGGTGAGAGCCCGCGCGCACACATCAACCATCAGAGAGAGAGAGCATTGCTTTGCAAAATACCGTCGAGAATAAGCAAGAAAGCCTGCGAGTTATTTAAACCATTGTCTCACGTACTGTACGTCAACAATTTAAATTTTTCGGTGTTTTTTGTCATCGTCGTCGTCAACTGGCGGACAAATTTTGTGTTTATTCACACGTATGTATGAGCAGACAATAGGGTAGGTTGAGTTGTCATGTGCCAACCGGAAGCCGGAAGACGACTGATACCCCAACGATGATTATTAATCATTTGCACGACCCACGTGCAACTGCCAGAAGCAGTAACCAAGCTCTGACTAATCGTTCAGCCATTAGGGATTAATAAAGTACACTGTCCAAGCTCGCGGGGTAAAAAAAAAGGTACAGTGCCTCTGTATGCATAATATACATTGAGAATCCTTTTGCTCAACCCTCTCCTCCATCCCTGATAGATCTTTCCAATCTCTATCCCGCAGTCGTATACTTGCTTGCGAATGGCCGTGAGATATTTCAGCGTCGTCTGAAATCCTGCTGTAAACCTCTGGAAAATCCTCTCCGGTGGCTCTACTGCCGCGCCAGCTAATGCAGCAGTAAACATGCATCATGAACATGGTGGAATACACTAGCAAGATGCAACCTTTCAGAGTTTTCCAACCTATAGACTGTGAATTTGAATGAATAAATTATTTGTAAAATAATACACCATGTCCCATCATAAAACACGTTCAAGTCAAGGTCTAACGATTAAAAATAAACAAAATTTCGAGATGTCTTAATATCTACTCTAGATATATATGCGTGACCCTGTCCATGTTGCAAGAATTTTCCTAGTAGTAGGTAACAACTTTAAATATAGAGCGGGGAAAATTTGAAATATATTCAATGTAAAACTAGGGTGGCAGGTGCTCATACGAGAGGCACCCTAATTGCGCGTGCAAATGTCTCTCTCTGGAAATTGATGAGTTAAACATTTATTTTTGGAATTATGGAGCTACATACCTAACACCGAATAAGATGGCTCAATAAATCGAGAAGCTTTTGGCTGCTAACCAGTAAACAAGTAACAACATTTTGATTAACATGATGAATCTTTAATTTTGCATGTTATTAATTATTGCTGATAAAGAGTAGGCAGAAATAATTAATAGACCTTCTGCCTAGATAAAATGATCATTTTTCGTGAATTTCGTCTTTTTTATCATATATTAAACTTTCGGGTCAGCAAATTATATATATGGCTGTTGATGACAGACTCGAGTTACGACGAAAAAAAAAATATATTATATATATATATATATATAGTTACACGAGAAAAGAACTTGTCGTTTAATAGTCGAAGAAATCGAGCGCAAGTACGTGACCACTGCCCAAGATAATTGAACTGCTAGATATTTGAAGTCTTGGGCCAAAATCGTAGAGTTCAAGGAGATTGAATTGGCCCTTGGAAAATGAAATTGTCGAATAGTTTCACTCTCTCTCTCTCTTTGGCTTTACAGAGAAATAAAATTTTTCTCGAGGTATAAAGCGCGGTAGACGTGAAATCCGATTACCACGCAGTGTGGTTTATTCCTTAGAAGCATTGACTGTGCATTTAGAGACATTTTAGGTATTATATCAAGTCAAAATACACTCTGAGAGAGAAGATTTGAAAATTTAACCACGTAAATAAGAAAAGAAAAAATCAAATAAATAAAACAAAATTATAATAAGCAAAAAGACAGAAGAATTCTGTGGTTTTGCATTTTTTTAATTCACAGAGTAACCGCGTGCTCTTGCTGTAAAGTCACGGAAAAATAAAAACAACTTGTCGCACAGCACAACTTTCAGTAAAATTTATCTATGTATTTTCTCACCAACACCAAGAAAATTCAATCCTTTTATCATTTCACCGACCGTGTCTTCAGACACGGTTGTGTATCATTTTCTGCTGACAAAAAAAAAAATAATTTTAATAATTTCAAGTGTTTCAAGTATCATTTTCCAACTAATTAAGACTATTACAGAGTTCTGATGAAGCCTAGACTCCTCTAAAACACGATAAACATGAGGCACAAGCTTTAATGGTGCACTATGCTTTACCTATACATGTATAAACACCCACGAGATCACCGGTGACTCATCAGGGTTGTCTGACTTCCACGTTTCGGTCATTACCCGAGACCCATTACCCAAGACTCGTTTGAGAGAGTTTTGGGTGCAGAAAGGATGAGAGCATACCTCCGTAATTACCAGAATAATTTTCTGTATGATAAATAAAATGTATTTTTACCCGCGTTTGGTTATAAAACAATATTCTAGTCGCGTTTTCGACTCTCTCTCCCATCCCAAGCAAAAAAAAAACAACGAATGACTCGTTCTCTGGCGTTGACGTGCCACACGGCCGATTAATTCGCAACCGAGACGCTGAAGGGAAAAAAAAAAATCAACGACAAAAAGTTGTCGTTGGGGATGACGGCAGGGTATAGTCGATACACGGTAGAAGAAATCCCTGGCTCCGAAGCCAAACATTAAATCCATCAATAACATTTTTCCCATTGAACGAAACGACAAAATAGTTTGGAAAATAGTTTCCCCATCCATTGAATTATTCACTTATTGTGAATAGTAAAAAAAGGAAAAAAACGCTGGTAAGGTATTTAAATATTTATAAAAATACATTTCTCGTGACTGACAATAAAAAAATATATATATCCATAGAACCACAAAATTACTACGGGAATGACAAAAAAAACAATCTGAGAATCACCAGGTTTCTACCTTACCGACAAGGATCGCAGTCATGTGTTCGCAAGTTGCATTGCGATGCTCGAAGTTTTATCAGTCACGACAAGGAATTCTGCGTTGGAATTAAAAAATCGCGATTATCGAGAATTTGTCGATTTGGTGATACTACAATTTGATGTGACGTGATTTGAGATTCCTCATTGTGAAAAATAAGCACACTGTAAAAATATAATCTTTTTATGGGCGAGTTTAACCTCCAGATTGTCGAGAGTGAATGCATGAAAAGACGCGCAATTATCCACGAAATCTTTTGTCATCGAGTGCGATGAAAAAGTAAATCGACCTTCGCTTCGAATTCATACACGACAGAAAATGTGGATTTTGAGGTAAATAAACCAATCCTTCAAGCATCAGATTTTTTTTTTCAACTGTTAATTTTTTTTTTTTTTGCAGTACGAGAATAATGCAATGGAGAGTCAACGAGTTCAGAAATTTTTTTCTCATTGAAAAATATTACTAAAAATGTAATGTGAGTAAGAAAAAATTGTTTAGAGCCTTTAAAAACCTTATAAATTATGAAAAACCATAAATTTTTCAAGAATTAAATTAATTAGAGTACTAAAAAAATTTTTATCATCTACCAAGTGTCTTTTAAAATCCTGCAAAATTAATAAAGCTTATTAATAATACCGTCTACATCTTACAAAAGCATTTAAAGTTTTTTACGACTAATTATTATTTCAGATGAAGCAGCTTCACTTTGACATTTCACGTAAAACGCGACAAAAAAAAAATCTCTCGTGCTGTTATTCACGTCTACAACAAGGCCATCAGAGAGAGCATTCGTGTAACCAGCGATGTAAAGAAAAAAACTCATCTTGCTAAACGAAAAAAAAAAAAATGATAAAAGTAAGTAAAGATAGGAGAAAATGAAAACATGCTTAATCAGTTTGAAGCTATCGATTTGGTCCTGAACAAAGAATCTTTCGAGAAAATTCACGTTCGTGCCTCAGCGGATTTTCCATAAAAATTTCCTATAAAAACAACGTCTGCGAAGACACACACATCAACGTGACGGTAAATCGACGAGAGGCAGACAGTTTTTATGCTTGCCAACGTATATCCAAATAATTTAGAGTTTCTCAATGCATCAGCATCAATTTTTTATTTGCAGCTGTTGAAACTCGTGTTGTTAAAGCTTCCTAGAACAAAGTTTCGTACGATATTTTATATGCTATACACATATCAGTGGGTTTTGCAATGAAAAACTACTGCTAGGACCCAATTTTTTTTTTTTTCCATCTCAAGAGCCGAGTGAAAACCCTCATTAGTACACAGATTGAAGCGGCATGTAGACTCTTAAGAGAAGATAATGAGAAGCCGGTGAATAACTGAGTATACAGAGAGGCTAGATAAAAACGATGCGAATAAGGACGCTGAGCAGATGACGTTGGTGTAAAGGTTTGATGATATATACATACATATAAGAAGAAGAAACTAACACTATCTTCGCGCATGATTAAATTCAACGATGCTAAATCATCGATTAATGTCTCGTTAGGCTAAATAGACTCTTGAATACACACAGAGAGAGAGAGAACGAGGGTGAAAATGAAAATGTTGATCACCCATTTGGAAAGATAACCCGAACAGATTAACCTTCTCCCTACATTTTCGTCCCTCTCTTTTCATCATCATCTATATATTTCGATTATATTTTCACTAAAGATATTGTTCGGTGTGTGCACAATTGTGAGTTAATGATCTGTTACTAATTGAGAGATAAAAAAAAATTCTACAGAGTTATATCCATGGAGAATAATCAAGTATATTTAAATGCAAGCACGACTAAAATCCTTAACGACCTGTCAAACCGCCTGGGAAAAGACTTGGAAAAGTCTCTCATTTAATTATACAAGTTTATATATAGTAGACGGTGCTGATGATGATGCTATTAAACAAATGTTTGCTTCTGATATCTACGAACATTGAATCACCGCAAAAGCTACTTTGAGAAATATCTGGGAAAAAATTTGTTTATCACGCTTGAACTTTCTTTAAATATATATACAAAAAAAAAAAAAAAACAACTCGAAGAAAAACTTTTTCCCTTTCTCCTCTCTCATTCCAATTTAAAACATTTTCTTGCCTCAAGTCATTTTAAAAATGCCATGTGGTCGTCAATTTGCCAGCGTCTTTTATTCTCAGTATCTTTTTTTCGTTGGCAAACTAAAACCAAGTTTTTTTTTTCTCCCAACAAAACATGAGAGAGAGAGAGAGAGAGTTTTCAAAGCTATATTGAACGGCTCAGGTGGCCAACTCACGTGCACACGTTGATTATTCTCAATATATAGACATAAAGGCGCGCACGGTAGACAAGGTAAATACGTCAACGTGACGTTATGAGGCTATTTTACGGACCTATATATAAGCAAAGCCGCGCGCCCACTTGATAAAAATCCTGGGCACAATAGTACACATCTTAATCTGAGGGAAAATAATCCGAGAAACGTGATATCTCAGCTTTTTCACTTATTATTTAAGGCATTATCTAAGCTTTTAGTCACTCAATCATCCTCATCCACCATCACCGCAAGTTATATCAATTAGTCAGCTCGCCAGTACCTACTACAATTAATCCCAAAAGACAAATGATTCCCTGGCAGCATCATCAGCTATATACAATATCTAGAATGAAATTTTTTTATTTGTCACAGGGGAAAATAACCATCAAATCTGCTGACGACAGTGGTTTTTTTCGAGTGGCTCAAGAGTGACAGGATGTACAAGAGTCTCTGCATTAGCATAGTCCTGACGGAGCATGAATTGTCTCCCCTGACACTTGAGGCAAAGCTTCAATGTGATTTCTCGTGGAAATAATGCAATACACAATGTCAAATGATCAAGAGATATTGACGGTAAATTACTCAAAATTACTTTCTTCATCATAATACTTAAAAACACCATAAAAAAATAACCATCAAAAATTTCAGGTTCATCATCTCTATCCCAAGAATTTTACTATTGTTTCATCATCATCATCTGCCAGCAGAATATCAGGTTTAGAGTCTAGTTGACGAGCGTACGAGGACGACGGTCCACTGTGTGAGTTTGCGTCAGCTTGACGTCGATTCAGCCGTCGCTTCTGGGCCACTCAAACTTTGTGAAAGTTCTATATGCTGCTGTGAGAAGAACGGGTGACCATTTTGGGAATGCTCGCGCTCTCGAAGGACTCGAATCTGAAGGATCCCGAGGTCTGTACAACCAGAAGTGTCGTGACAACGACTCTTCACACTTAAACGTATATCCTCAAGTGGTCATAGGTGATTTCAAGGGAAACAATCTAGACTTGAACTGGATTTTCTAAAGCCACAATGGGGAATACTCTAGAAATTGATTTTTTCACATAATCATGGAGAAAATTATACCCCTCAAGCTGGCGGATTTCTTTTGATATACAAATTTTGAGACTATAGATTGAAGGTTTAAGGTCGATAGACACCATTAGTGGGCAGCACCAGCTGCACTTCAAGATGATTAACGAAGCTAGGTAGTTGATGCATAATACACAAGCTCTTGAATGTAATGCACACACTCTTTGCATACATTAGAGAGTAGTGCGCACACTGATACAGACTCATCAAATTTTCCATCATGTTTATCATCAACATAGCAGAGAGGCAGAAAGAGGAGGGGGAATAATAATGTTTCTTGAAAAGTATATAAGAGTTACAAGTATAAAGTGAGCAACAAAACATTCACAAATTAAACTCACAAATTTCCTTTTGGCCTTGAAGGCTGTGCCTTTTGTTACACGAGTAGCCGGAGAAACATTTCGTGCTCTTTTGAACGCCATAAGCCTTAGTTATCGTCATGTATATACACAAAATAGCCAACAGTATAGTAGCAGCAACACTGACAAAATGGAAAATTGTAGTTTTCAATTAAAACGTACGTGCCCAGTGAGTTTACTACTGGGTGGACGTGGCTGACTGCTGCCACTGCTGCTTGAAAGTTTAATGGAATTTGCATTTCCTCGGAATTTAAAGCTTCACCAAGCGACTCGACGCGAGAGACTTGATCGTGATGCCAGCAATCCAGAGACTCTGAGAAAAAGGGGCGAGCGAGAGCGAAAGACATATACGCTTCACAGTCTTCAGAAGTAAATCAAGTAGACCATTTCACCTCACTTAGCCGCTTGCGAAGAAAATAAAAAAAAAAAAAAAAGAAGGAAAAAGAAAAAAACCAGATGAATTGCGTTGAGATGCAGTTGAAGGATTTGCTAGCGTTCGCGCGCGCGCTAGCTAAGTTTGTGGTAATTTTAATCCTCACGATCATAAAACGGATTTTCAAAGGCAGCAAAATACTCAATCTCGTATGCTTCTCGCGACCCTCACATTCATACACATTGAACCCTGACCTAAAAAACTGTTGTACAGTGTTGTGCATATATTAAACTAAAGCCTGTCGATAGGATACTTGACACTGGACATCTTTCAACCCCTTAACAATGCTTAATATCAAAATTGCAATGAGAACTTTTGTCGATATCTAGCTAAATGAACACTATACAATACAGAGAGTGAGTATATGAAAGTGATTTGCGGATAAATCATCGGAAAGCCTTGTATGACAGCTTCAGCAGTGGTCTCTTGACTCTCTCCGAGTCAAAGTGGTCATACGCATACATAGTGGAATATACCGCAGGAGTGGTAAATAGTGGGAGTTAAATGGCAGTGGCTCGTATATTTTTTCACCATCGAGCAAAGTCGAACACGAAAGGGGCGGCGATAAACTTCACAAACAGGTCACAAGGGGATCAGTGGCCGTTTGTCATAACGAATATAACGCAGAGAATGAGAGGTACCATACACGTTTGTCGAGTCGTTGAAATTTCTTAACCCTGACTTTTGTTCTTGCACTATAGACCTTTTCACACCCTCTTAACTTTAAAGACACTCCAACAACTTTTTAACCCTTAACTACCAAAACCTAATTATCTTTACTTTTCAGATAATTATCAATGACCACGCTCTAATCGTCCAGATAAAATTATTTTTCATTCACCGCCATTCATTTTTTTACTCATAAACCTGTCTATTAAAATTTAATTTCTTACTCTAAAGAAAAATTAAGCTCTATTGACACAAATTAACGATGATTTTCCTTCTCAATTATGTTAAAATGATAAAAAAAAATTTTTTTAAATAAGCAAGAGTCATCCTAGAGGCTATTGTGCGAAATACTCTTACTATATTGACACTTATTGTGATAAATTGTGGAGGAAAATCAATTGTACGTACGTGACGAACATTTCGACACTTAACGACAGAGCTTTCTTACCATTTTCAATAAAGCACATGACTTCAAATCACCTATTTAATTTTAAATAAGATAAATAGACGTTGGCAAGTCATTGGCACAAGCTTTCAAAGCTCTTTCAATAGATAAATGATACTTTATAATTTTTTTTTCTGTCCACAGTATAACCAATGTGAAAATACAGGCTAAAAAAAACCATCAAGCAACCCCCGGGGAGAGAAAGGCGAAAAATTTTCATCAGTGCGTAAAAGGAGGAAGCTACAGTCATTCTCAAAGTGCTTCAATCGAGTCTCATCGTCAATTTGATCGTCAATCTTCTTGACTACATACTCACTGCGAGCCAATTCATCCGCTAGATGACCAGCAAGAGAAAAAAACCGAGTGTTTCACGTTCATGAGATTAATCTGAACCTCCTGCCGTCGCTAATACTTCTCGTCGAGTCCCATACCCAATTATCGTACCTTCGACAATCCAGGAAAATTGTTTTCTACGATTGGATCCAGCCATCAAGATTTTTTTTTACCACCAAACTAAATAATCAGCATATCCAGTTACTTTGCCAACAGGATATGCGAAAGCAAAGCGAATGCATGAACAATTATGAACTGAGAAGATCTGAGAGACATCTGGCATTAGTCTATTGTCTAAGAACCCAGCGAGATGTAGTAAATTTTCTCAGCTGAAGCTTCATCATCATCTCTCTCAGCCAAGATCTGTCCAACTAAATTCATATATGAAAGCCCATGAAACAGTCACAAAATATGACATGGCTTACATGTGCACTAAAATGCACTTACACACCAATAAATCGTGAGTTTATTTAGAAAAATACAGAGTTAAGTGGCAATCTGACCTTAACTCACGCTATTACCCAGTTTAACCATTAAAATTAATGTTTTTTTTTTCTTGTAGACGTTACTTCATATCACCGAAAACATCAAAGTGTGCTATACTGCCACATCGAGTTTTTTAATACCACATGTGCAGTAAAAATTGAAAATGGAAGTTTGCAAGAATGTCATTAAAAGGATTGAAGAAAAATATGGCAGAGAGATGGAATTCTCTAGGCGACAGGTGGCTTTTAGTAGTGGAAATAGGCGGGTAGTGGTAGTAAAGCGGCGTTAAACGATAAATCTGAACTAATCGGCTGTACCCACGTTGAAATATTCACGAGTCATACTGTATGCAAGTATACAGGGACAACTATATTGCCCTTTATCCCAACCTCTCAGATATATATAAACTCACTTGACGACTAAGTGAGGATTAGGGTTTAACACACCTCGCAAAACTACTCAGATATCCTGAATAAATTTTTCTTATCAGATTAAACGAAAATCAAATGCAAAATCACGTTAAACTCGGTCTGATGTAGCCGTTGTTTTTTCACAATTTACATAGAAAGTATTTTAAATGTGAATCGCGAGGGTTTTTTTTTTTTTTTCGAATGCAAATACGCGGCTCAGGTGTGAAAAATATAGGTATATTCTTGCTAGTTTCGAGCTTTTATGTAAGCAGTTTGTTAAATGAGGACACAGCGCGCGCGGGGCGGTGACTGCACTGCGCACAATTTTGCAAAAACAAGTATTCGTATATCTCAAAACTTTGGCAATAGTCCTGGGTTCGCCGTCGATTTAACTTTTCTCTTGAGTCATGTATATGAGTGTGTGTGTGTGTGCGTATGTATTCTTTCCCTTTACACGTATGTAATCTCCCTCGCGTCTAGACTTTTGCCAAAACTCTCATTATTTAAAGTCTAAATATTATATTTTATAAGAATATTCCTTAGAATACTGAATTTTAATAAATTAAAATACAATTATAAAAAATAAACAGGAATAGTGGCGAAAAATAATTATAAACACAGTCATTACATGATATCCAACTAATAATAGTCGTAATTTCAGTGCATTAAAACATCGAAATGCATGTATAGTGAATGTACAAGAGTAAAATGCAATCTGAATTACAGTCGAATGAACAGCAAAAGAGAATTTTCCCGAAAGCATCGTTGAGAGAGGCTTTGCCCGAGCGTGACGATAAACGTTTCCACATTGTTCCACACGTAACATACAAATAATAAAACTCGGATGGGAACACGAAGAGCATCCAGAAGATACTTGCAAAAAACCTACATAACGTGTAGCAGCATAAAAAAAATCCTCGATTAAAAGCATTTTGAATGACATGATGATGATAAATGTATCCTCAGAAAAATATTCGACTGTTCAGAGAGAAGATATATATATTCTTGGAGGGAAAATTTTCACTTTAGGTGAATTATCGGATATGTTAATGGAGCGGAAATTATCCGAGTTTGTCATTAAAATTTATTGAAATAGATTTAAATCTCAGGGAAATTTTTTACAATCCTAAATGAATTTTCTTATATAAATTAGATATAATTAAACGGAGCATTTTCGCGTGCGCTAATCGTGCAAAAACGATTGTCGTGTGTACGACAAATTAATGAGCTTCTACATCTATCTATTTCTTCTATCCCTTCACCGTCATTCTAGCTACTATCTCTCTTGCACGTATTCAATTCATTGGACTCGAATAAATCAGTATGACGAACGACCAGAGTCACCTCGTTCCTGTTTAATTTGACAGTAGACCATCTCCGTCGGTTGAACACCCCACGGCGTTAACTTAATTACATTCCGCGATCCTATTCTCATTGTTGAAGTTATGTCCTTTCAGTCTATACAGTCTTGTAATATCTGAAATCTCGTCTATTTCATCTTCATTCACTAATTGAAAATTTATTTTCACCATTTTATGGGTCATTTATATACCATTTCATTCGTAAAATCAAAATTAAAAATCTCTGCGCATTTTATTTGTGAAAAAAAAAATTAATTTATGCCTTAAGCAAGAAAATATCATCCTAAACAGTAAGATATTTAAAAAATGTCATCCTAAAAAATATATACGATCAATTTTTCACTTGAAAAAAATTCCAAACGTATTTTAAATGGAATAATATTGATTAAAGGAAAAAAAATTGTTTAATCGCTCAGGTGTACGCTGAGGAAGTGACTTGAACAACACATGACTGGTCTATTCTCGTCGAGGTAAGCCTAGACAGATCAGTGTGAACGGGAAAACTAATGGCTCAACCCTAGGCTTCTCTCTGCACATCGCAAACTTGTTTAACCGAGCTTGTGACACCACGGGATGCCCTAACGCCTCGGCTACTAAAGCTTTGACAAAGCACACTGGGTATATGGCTTTGACCAGCCAAGCGTCTATCAAATGACTGTGCTTGTCACCTCTACTGCACCGTTTTTACAGCATTCACACATCGTAGCCATCAGCAAAGTGCATATATTGATAATACTCAACTCCAGGGACTTGATCGCGACGTTCTAGTCCCTTTGGGGCTTTTTTGGCAAATTCCCGGTGAAAGAATAAAATTAAATCAAGACTCCAAGTGGAATGGAGCACTCTGGGAATCATGATGACGCTCATCTCATGCTCTCATGAGAGATGAGATACTCTCCACGGCTAATTCCATCAAAAAGTGGCAAGAATTGAGATCGATAAATGGAAAAACACTTACCAGGTTGATACTGTCTCTGCTGCTGGTTCACACACACACACACACACTATGCACTGGTTATACTGTCCAAACATTTTAATTTTACTTTTAATACGAACGATAATCGATTTTTAGGGGATTTGATTGTCACAACTTGAAAATTGTTGGCAAATATTGCACCTTGAAGAGGAGGGAAAAATGACACGGAAATGGCGTCGCGTCGTACTCCGTTTGAACCCAAGCATGCGCAGCTTTTATGAAATATTTTGGGCAAAAAACTCGTATTTTCGATGTAATTCGGTGCTAATTAATGTTCTCGAGTGATTTATCACGTTTTATTTCATTAACTCGGCAGGATGCCTTCACTACGATTGGATATAAAACCGACGACAAATAATGCTCACACTGACAATCCTACACACACGATACCCGATGCTAAACACGACAATATCAAGGTTTTCTCGTCTAATTCACTTCCACAACTGCACAAATCACACTTATGACACATAAACGACAGTTTAATTCGACAATTTTCTCGATAATCATGACGAAATACGACGGAATGTCAGGAGCAAGTCTGGACGCGTCTGAGAAATTTCGAGAGACTACTTACAAGATGGCGTAACGGAGGGGAACTGAATTTTTCAAACTCACGCATGCGCGCCAAAACATGTAAAACTTTAAACATAAAAAAATAATATAAAATAAACAAAAAAGCTGTGAAATATCAAGCAAAAAAGTTTAATTAATTTTAGATTAATTCCTTAAATTTTTTTTATTAAAAAAAAATAAATTAACGGATTTCTCGATAATTTTTTGTAGCATTTTTTATTCGCCAAGACAATCAAGCGAAAACCCAATAAAGGCGGGTCTGAAAGTGAAACAATTTGTCGGGAAACGAGCGGAAAAAATGTCATTTAGAGAGCAAAATTGCACATGGAAGTGTTCTTTTCTTTTTTTTTTTATGAATACATATCTCCACTAGGGTTTATATAAGAACATTAGGCGTGAGAGAGGTCTGCGAATGGGTACGACAGTGCTAAATTTCCTCGAGACTACTCTTTCTCGTGTCTAGCACTACGTCATTCGTCTTTCAACGGGGCTATTTCTCACGTGTGGTGATTTACAGGATTCAACTATGGTCGATTGTGGCCACTTAATCCCTACAACGACCCTTGTGTGACTTGTACGATCAACTAGCGTACAAAAACAACAGCGAGTATAAATTTACTTGTAGCGACTTTTTGCCCGTCGAAATTAAATAAAAGTAGAATATCTGAAAATATATGCATGCGACGAGGAATCGCATCGTAAGATACACAAATACTCGCACGTGATGTGTAGACACACGACGCCACGATTCGTCAAGCTTCTGCTCTCTTGTGTCACGCTTCCGCCATTCTCGTTTTACCCCTCATGCACACACGTGCCCATATTATTTCCCTTGTGAGCCACCAAACTGCCGTAAAAAAAATTACTTGAACGGCGAGAAAAAAAACGAAAACCTAAAAATAATAAATTAACTTTTTTAATTAAACTGGAAAAAAATGAAACAAATAGTAGTAGTATCCTAGAGACAGAATAACAGTGGATTGGATGATAATCGAAGCGTACACAATGCGAAAGAGGATTACAAAGAGATACAGTTGTGCTAGAGGATTCGATGTAGCTTTTTAGAATTTTTAATAAGCAAAGAAACACATGACGGGTAGAAAAAAGCGATGCAAATTCAGCGAGCGGTGGAATGGGAGAACAAACAGCGACAAACAAGAGAAAGAGAGATGGAGAAAACGTTGAATGTAGAAATATGAAGTATAGGCAGAACGAGGAAGGACTCGTTGTAATTTCAGAATTAAAATTGCAAACTGCGCAACTGCGTCAAATATACTTTATCCCTCTGGCCCCCTCGTGCTCTCATCCACCGCCATTCGTCGAGAGAAGGTGCGAGT
This sequence comes from Macrocentrus cingulum, assembly GCA_002156465.1. Taxonomy (NCBI): domain Eukaryota; kingdom Metazoa; phylum Arthropoda; class Insecta; order Hymenoptera; family Braconidae; genus Macrocentrus; species Macrocentrus cingulum. The sequence continues at coordinate 4,064 of MVJL01000814.1, read as the reverse complement.
AAATGAAAACCGCTATATATCTACCCTTACAATCAAAATATGATAACAAAAAGATAATACAGTCATTTTTATCATTTAAAATAAAAAATATCAAAAAAACTTGAGATGCCACGACTATTAGCTTGAAAATAAACAAAAAACACTGCAAAATTGAAGGAGAATTTCAAGTTAAAACATGTATATTTCAGTTGAACTAAATTGAATAAAGAAGTGATTTATTTTCTTAGTATTTCCCCACGCAAAATGCACTGCACGACAGTGTAAAAAGCAAATAGTCGTATAAATTAAGGAATATTCGCAAGATAATCTTGAACATGAGATGGATCAAGTCGTCTGAAGCCATTGGCATCGCAAATCCCAACTTCGATGTTGTCCTTAGTCATTTGACCTTCAAAACCCTCTTTCAGAGTCAAAATCGCCGTGTGGACAGCATCATCCAACTCTAGATCTTCGCTGTATCTCTTTTCTAAGAAAGTCTTACCGTTGATAAAGTTTTTACCCATGGCGGTGGCTCTCCAGGCAAAATACGCGCCCGAGGGATCGCATTGGAACAGATAAGGCTTGTCATTGTCCCATCCGCAGATCAATAGCGACACTCCGAAGGGTCTTACGCCGCTGTGATGAAAAAAAACCTCAATGACAATCATTTTCTACTGTTGAATATCTCTGAAAATCGCCACATACCCTGACTGAGTGTATTCCTGCATAAGCATGGCCACTTTTTGGACAAGTTGAGCAGTAGGAATTGGCTCTTTGTAGACTAACAGATACTGTTGAGCCATTTTTCTGGCTTCCTTCACTAGCAAACGATAATCTGGACCCATGCCGCTGTAGATCATTCCAATGTGCTTGGTAATCATTTCCACCTTGTTGAGACTGTGCTCATCGTAGAGAATGGACTTGTGCTTGTTTTCTGTTGCCAAAACAACGCCATTTGCTGCCTTGATTCCTACACTTGGGGCACCAGCAGCCACTGCAGCCAGGGCATACTCGATCTGCACCAATTTCCCCGAGGGACTGTAAATAATCAAAATATTATTAAACTATCTGGTAGTTTTTTAAACACATTGTTGAGTCGGTATTATAATTGCTTGGCAAAGTGCTAGACTACAAAGAGGTTAGGTCCACATAATTGGTTCATTTACGGGGGGATTTTTACGAGGAAATTGGCCATTTTAAATACTTATTAGCGGGAGATAATTTTAAGATTATAATTAATCACAAGCAGTTGTTATTTTTACCTGAAAGTTGTTAGAGAAAAACTATAACGCTCGGATGCCATGACGTTTACTTTTCAACAACTCATGCGCCTTGACGTTGCCTGCGAATGTTGTGTATTCAAAGATACCATAGTCCAAGAAAAAACCCGAAAACCTTAAAAAATGGTGGTAACTAAATTGCAAAGGTACGATATATCAGTCGATGCAGAAAAAAACGCTGATTACGATGCTGATAACAATATGTGCCACAAATTTGTTGTTAATTAATAGCAATAAAAAAACTGTTGCTAGTTGAGCACCCTATGCGACAAGGAGAGACGATACGTCTGAACTGCTTACTCCAATGTCTTCCCCAATGCACGATGTATCGTCCCTCTGACGCATGCGCTAATCGCTTATACGCACCTGCATTTGAAAATTTGAATCCAATCTGATATGACGACGTCTTTACTGTCCGATATCTTGATAAAGATGCAAGTTATATATTTTGTTTAAAACCTTTTTTGTCGATAATAAAATTCTCCACAAAAAAGATTTCTTGAAAAAATTGAAATTTGTTTGTAATTATAAAGATATTTTGGTTTCAAAAGCACAGAATTCTTTCTCTCAGCTGAAAAATATTGACAATACTGAAAGTATGCTCATATTAATAAGTATGCAAATTTCCTAAATTTAACTATAGACCTTTTTTGTTACCAATAAAATTCTCCCCAAAAAAAGTCTTGCAACAATTCTTTCTCTTCGATATTTTCGAAGATATTTAGATTTAAATTAGCACAATTTATTTTTCCTATTTGGATATGTACGAACGCGATATTATTACTCACCTTTATTTACTTGTCAATAATTAGCAATTTCTCAACTAAATATTCCGATCGTCTGAAACCTGAAAATATGTTAGATCCATAGATTTGAATGATTTTCTTACTTATTAAAAATACAACTAACCCTCTAAAAGAATTTTGTACCAACTTTTTTCTTTTATTTTTAAATTATTTTTCGTACATAAAAAACAAGGGTTTAAAACTCTGTGAAATCTAGGTCATCCCATTCCATTAGGTCACTATAAATGTTATTGATAACTTCGACTTGCTCGTCGTCCTCTTCGGCCGCGTTTTCCTCATCCGCATCCGCGTCACACGGCATTGGGGAGTCTTCCTCATCAGATGGAATCTCATTGAAAGTATCGTTTCCTGTGATTTCCTCAGTGTTCACATGCCCGGACATCGGTGGCATGCGGTTTTCGCATTGAGACATTGGGCGGAAACAATTTGTGCAAAATTTTGTGCACGGTACCCCGAGTTTTTTGCAAGTGCAGTGATTTGCTGCACATTTCGTCGTACATTTACAGTTGATCTGCAAGCATAAAAAAGATAATTAAGAAATTGAGCAAAATTTCAGAGCACTATTTTTTTTCTCACTAACCGTACGCAATAATTGTTCCGGGGCCGGCGGTTCTGGATTCATGACTGGGATTAGTATGTTTCCAGCTCTTCTCCATCCCCAGCATGTGGGATCGAGCTTATTTCCTTTCCATAGTTGGATTTGATAATATACTCGTTTGACGTGCTCAATTAATACGGCCTTTGTGGGAGGAAGATGGGCCAATCTCGCCGATGTAGTATTGAAAAAGCAGGCAGATGCGAATTTTTCGTATCGAACTTTTCCTAGATCGTAGCCATCGAATCCATACAACCGTCCAACAACTTCAATGCCAGCAGCGTACAACGAGTCTAGGGATGAGTTTGAATTGTAAAATTCAAAAGAGTTTTAGGGCTGACCGTATGTGTTCCCATGACACCCAATAAATTACTCATTTTAAATTTGTAACTTTTAGAATCCCGGATATATTCATAGACTCTGATCAATGCGTCATTCCGGAATATCGTAGAAGGCTTAGGGACTTTCAAGAAAGTTTTCAAACAATTGGCATGATAACGGGCATGTGCTTGCACCAGAGACTCCACCTCGAGAATTCGACTCTTAACAAGAGCTGCATCATTCCTTTGCTCACAAACTTCTAGTAAACGAAGTTTCATGTCCTGTTGCATTATCGTGCCTTTTCTTCGTTTAGTATTACACCAAAGGAAACCACAAAACAAACATCGCTTTGCAAAGTCAAATGGACCAGTGGGCTGACTTTGACTTGTTGAATCGTTAACAGCAGACTCACCATCCTCTTCTGCTGAAGGCACCTCGAGTCTATTTATTTTTTCAACACTAGGTGATTGAGTAGTAGACTCATCATTCGAGTCCTCTGCTCCTGGAGGCTCCTCAAGTCTACGTTTTTTTGCAGCAATAGCTGATGGACTAGTTGCAGCTGACTCCGTTTCAAGGAACTCTCTATGCAGCTTATCCCATTTTTCCGGTTTTTGTAAGAGGACAGGTCTGCAGAATGATACCATGTTTGAAACTCTTTATGTGCATAGACTGGTCTATCGGCCGATAACGCTGATTGCCATTTCAGCCACTTTAAATCCTTAAACAATTTGGCCTTTTTAATAAGTGCAGCGAGTGTTTCTATGTGCAACTGTAGAACTTTGTCATCATTAGCAAAACGTTTTTCCTCACAAATCGCACAGTCTATGCCGCCTGTGTCCATTTTAATCTGCAATGAATATTCAAAAGTGTTAAAAAATTTTCACATAGAGATAAAATATAAAAATATTTTGAGAAATATTGAAGACGGTCAAAATTCTCAACATATCACTTCTTTATATATATGTATTGTCCACAAAAAGGCCTGCAGTAAAATTTTTCTAAATCGAAATATCTTTGAAACGACAAAAAATTTTAAATTTTCTCAACAGACTTTTTTTGTACAGAATTTTATTATCTACAAAA